>JAZGTK010003886.1:0-25998 GCA_036877625.1 Ambastaia sidthimunki
AAATTGTCCTAACCCTCCCCTTTTGTTGTTAGAATCAATATTGTTTTTATATGTTTGGCCTCATGTGATTGGACCGTTCTTAACGGCCCTCTGAACGAGCTCAGCAGCTGCGCGTCAGTTGACTGACAGGTACTGATGAATCTGGAAGCAAGCGCAATCTCGAGATAAAAGAAAATGTGTTTTTATCTTTACAAAGATACCCATTCGCAAGGCGTTCGCATGAAGAAAAAAAGGGTCAAGGATTTTGGACCAGATCGACCATACTTGCAAATTCAGCAGCAGTCAAGCGGTCCCGCATACACTCGGGGCTTAACAGTTTTATTTATTTTTTTATTTTTTTCTCAGTTGTTTGGGCCCCCCCAAAATTTTTTAGCACCAGCCGCCACGGGAGAGCACATTATGGGGCAGTTGTGGCCTACTGGTTAGTGAGTCGGGCTTCAGTAGGTTGCTGGTTCGATTCCAGTGCCGGCAGGCAGAAACTGAAGTGCCCTTGAGCAAGGCATCTAACCCCAGATTGCTCCCCGGGTGCTGCAGTGATAGATTTCGGGTATGGGTTACCATATCTGACAAAAACATGTCACTTTCACTTTTTCACTTTCATTAAATATGATTGTTTCGTATTATTAATATTTTCTATTATTATTATGTCTCTGTACAGAAAACTGTGTGTTTTTAGCACAGCTGCTTTCCAACAATGCTGCTTTCCATTTACAAAAGTAAAGCAATTGAATCATCTGCCAGTCAGCGATTGATTCTGGATTAAAAACAGCTAGACACCGTTCAAGATCATCTGATCATGCATTTTAGTGTAGAATGAACAGAAATTATTATTCTGTCTAATGTATTATATAGTAAACATAAAATATATCTATATTACTCAAATTGTGCACACTTTCGGACTAAAAGTATTGTTTAACGAAGCCCTTGAACTGTGATGTCAATTAACGCAACCAGATGCAAATAAATATTTATATATTGTTATTCAAGATTTTATTATTATAACATTAATAGTTACAAATATATAACTACGAGTGAAATATAAATCTGAATACTGTTTGCATAAGAGTAATTTTTTATTCTATTCGACATGTCCATGAAATAAACCATAAACTGGAAATTCATGGTAACTGTGTGATATACCACTCCTTGATAATAAAAACAAATTACTCAATAAACTATTTCTAATTTTTTTCTCTCTTTACATCTCCATAAAAACAACAAAAAGGATCAACACCTTCCTAATTATATTTATCCTTATTTCCTTATTTTATCCTTATTTTATATCCTTATTTGATATCCTTATTTTTGGTAAATAAATTAATGATTGGAAGAAAACAAGCTGCTTACATTCCATTTTAATAATAAATGTCTATCTTTGTGGCACGTCAGGAAGTCGCTTTTCCTTGCTTCCAGTCTCTGTCACCATTTTGTAAAATAAGATAGTTGAGCTGACTAATGTGGCTTAATCAATTAACTAAATCAAGTCTTTGATCAAGTAAACACTCTAGAGGCTGCATTTTGAACAAACTAGAGTTTATTCAATACCCAAGCAAGACGCCCATCAGAATTTTGGGTCACAGAATATTTTTGGGACACAACCACCAGGTTGAGTACCATTCCTGTAATATTCAATGCCATTGTAAATTTGTGTTATACCACATAAATGTGTGTGATCAGTTGTATATGTTTGTAACCATTGGTTGTGTATGTGCATATCATTATAAAATATATGAACAAGAAGTCTGCATCACTATTCAAACCAGCAGAGCTGCTTTAGACTCACATGCTGCTTTTTCTAGCTACACCCAAGAGCTATAAATAGTCTTTCTTTGCTTGCTCGTTATAACACGTGCCATCAACCTGCAAGGCAGACAGGCAGGAGAATGAAACTTCTCCCATTGTTGAGTAATTTGAACCATGTGATTTTTTTTTTTTTTTTTTTTACTGATCTGATTTTAGCTGGAACTTACAGTCAGAGGTCAAAGTATTTTCTCAGTCATTATGTTGTGTCTTTGTTGTGGCAGAGGTCATAAAAAAGTATTTTCCCAGTCATTTATGTTGTGTCTTTGTTGTAGCAGAGCAGTATTTTACAGCTCTGAACTGACTGTATTCACTTTGAGATCACTTTTGAGATCACTTTTGCAAACAATAAATACAACTAGCTTAGCAAACTGGATTGGTATATTATGGATTGGCTGACAATATCATGATTTTTCTATTTCAATTTAATTTTTTTTGTTTTTTCATCTTTTTATTGAAAGATTAATTTGCGAAACCCAAATTAAAGGTGAGGTAAATGGTTTATTTGTAAATGGTTTTATATTGCTTTACAACCTGCTTTTACAGTATTGATGCATTGTTTTTATGCTGAAAGAAATAATTTATTCACTGTTTGCTAAAAATAATATAATCTAAAGAGGTACCCTGGTCAGCTTAACTAACTTTGTTCACATGCAAGATTGGTGAAGATGTGTTGCTCAGCAACCATACGCAGAAGCAAGGAGTGTGAGTGGGCACTGACATGGCTGAATGACGCAAACCAGTATTTATCGTTGTGGCATGCCTAAACAATAGGGGCAAAATAACAATGTGTTTAATATCTATTCTACCTATTATGGTATGAAATGAAGGCCAAAGGTTACCTACACATTACTTATAAGGAGTTCATATACCTATTTAATTAAAAACACATAGCAATGTTTAGACTGTAAATCAAATTTGATTTGTATCTGTATTATACACATACTGTAGTGCTAATGTAAACTTCAATCATAACAAAGTAATTAAGAGACCAGTTAATTACTTTCAGAAAGCTCTACTTTATGAATCATCATCCAACTCCAAGCTAGGGACTATGAGTAACATTCTGAAATCTGGCGTTAAAAAAGTACTTAAAAAGTACTTAAAAAAATGAATCTGCTTTGCCACAGTATTTTAAACGTACGTGCAATCATTATGCGATAAGAATCGTCAGCTTTATAACAATGGTTATGATTTGTGGCATCTTTAAAGATTTTGCTCTATTTGTATATAATATTTTGTTTCCGTTTTCACTTTTACACCCCTTTTGCTTGTCTTGTATTGTCTGTACTGTCTGCTTTGTTACCTTTAAATCAAATTGCTCCTCAGTACAATAGTTGTTGAGATTGTAAAATGCGTTTCTTAAATACGCTATACTGTCACTTTGGGTAAAATCATTTAACAAATAAATAAATAAATAAATGTAAAGAATAAGCAATACTTGAATACTTTGATTAGTCATTATTTATTTTGTTTATTCCCTTTTATCGGCTTTACTCAGTTGACCCATTCAAAGCAATAGTGTTATCATGCTTTCTGAAATAACCGATTAAATGCACATATAAATTCCCTAATTTAGGTTCAAGCAGTTAACATTAAAGGACCAGAACCAGAAATTCACCTCAGTGTTTCCATTTCTGAGCTGTAACACATACTCAGGTTCAAAGTTTCATTTGTTTTGTGCTTGCAGCTGCTGACCTTATTTTTTAGCTGTGGGTCGATGGCTGAGCACTGGGCCCTCTGATGTAAAGTTGAGCCATCACATTAGTCTATTAGTGCTATTGTGCTGAATGCAGCTGGAATCTAATGATGATCCCCTGGACGACTTCCAAGTGCCAACACCTAATCCAGTCAGTGGCTGGCCTGCTTGTATCTGCTCAATCACATGGCGTGCCAGAAGGCCAGTTTATACTGATGAAACCATGATGTTTAGTTTTGATGTTTAGTATTAAGAGAGCATGCAACACTTGACTTAATTGACTCTAAAGAGGTTTTCAGCATTAGGCTAGGTCCCAGGTAGTGACAGTAATTGGCTGAGAAGGGTTTATCTGCCTTGTGCCTCTAAGAAAATGAACAGATAAGATTCTGTTCTGATTGTGTTTGTTAATGTTATCATGGTTATCACAACTCCAAGTACGGATGCCAGTTGTGCCCTTTGTTTAAATATTTTTACTTGACTCAATTGTCTATTTATTCTCCAAGTTCTGATCCCAAATATCCTGTTGGGCTTTATTTTACGATAATGAATGTACATTAGCACATATAACGTATTGGTGCTTAATTTGGTTAAGTTTTATAATTTCTTCTTTCTATTGATAATATAATGCTGTAAACAGCAGGAAAGAAGAATTTTGATTAGACAACTTAGCAAACCAGAAAAAAAGAGGTCCTGTGTATCTGCATGGCAAAACAGTGAATCATCATGAAGTTTTGACAATTTCCTGGTGAATTCACTGTAAACCAGCCAAAGGGCTCATAATCTGTGAATTCTGTACTGAATTGTGACTATTGCAAACACTACTAAAACACTTGCAAAAGTTAAAAGCTTTGGAATAAAACTATTCTGACTACTATATATTATTTAGATAAATCATCCTCCGCTACTCAGCAAAACAACTATACTAACTATACTTAAATAACTTTACCAAACAAAAAGGCAGCATGTTTAGAAATACTTGTCTACTTAACTTAGAATAGTGTCACTGTATCAGTGGAACTGGAGTAAAAATGTTTTTTTTCAATACATGTGCGCCCCCTTGTGCTGTAGAATGTACAGAGGATTTGTTAAATGATTTGGTATTGATGATTTATTAAAAAAATCTTTAATTTTCAAGGTCACAATTGAATGCATACTTGTGCAAATTAGTTTCAAATTTTGTTTCTATTTTTAATTTTTTTATTAAATAAAAGTTAAAGTCTCCAGGCAACTTACAAAAAACTGCAACTCATTAAGTTGGTTGGGCAGATATGTGCTATGGCTACTTGGTTGGGCAGATATGTGCTATGGCTACTTGGTTGGGCAGATATGTGCTATGGCTACTTTGGCTACTTAACCTAAACATTAACTACTAATTTTATTAAAGTATATTTTTTTATTTTTTCAACATTTGTGCTATTACTTTTGATGACTTTACTATTTAACTAAAATGTGGAAAGAGTGTAAAGATGTGTCCAAACCCTTTACTGGTGCTGTAAGCTTATTGAAACCATTATTTGAACATTATTTTCAACCAAAATATGTAGTAAATAGGATAAAAGCAAACCACAGAAGTAGGCTATCACAGCATAACACTACTAAAAATGTAATTGTGTAAAAACAACAATATTGTGCTATGGAAATAAAATTTGTCAAAAAAGAATTTATGCACCTTACCAGGGGATGGTTTTGATCTATGTACTAAAGAGTAAATTCTTTCTTCTACACTAAAAACTAAATTGTTTGAACGGAAGTTATTCATTACAAGAGATGTTAAATGGTGGAATATTAGGAATTTATGATGAATTTGTTTTTAAACCTCATCATAGATCATAGAAGTACCATAAGTATTCTAGTCTATTATGTGACAAAGCCCACCACATTTTTTTCTTTTTTTTGGGGCCACAACAAATGAAGCAAATGTTGTCCTAGACAAAGACTGAGCGGTCGCCTTTATAGTTTGACCGCAGGGCGACCACATAGGGTTTAGGGAAGACTGAATAGACTTCCAGCGGATATCCAGTGGTTTGAACTGGCAGCTGTACTGGCATCTATTACCTTATAAATTTAAAATTGAACCACACATCTTACTGCTCTCCCCCTGCTGCTTCATATTAATTCTTTTTATCACTTATGTTTTATCACTTAGATGTCAATTTTAAATTGTCAAGCACATATAAAAAAATGGTTGAATGTTTTTGATGTTTTTAATGTCAAACATTAATTTGTCTAGAAAAATGGCCATACCAGCCAAAGCTTTGAACCTGATAACCTGAATTTAAGTTGTTTGGGTCTTAGATTTCCCATAAACCATCTTTTGAGGATTTGAGAGTGACTGTTAAAGCGCCTGTCAGGCAAAGAACCTAAATGAAAGTCTTTCTTCCTGGAGAAAAGCAGATAGACCACCCTCACATCTGCCACAAGCCGAGACGCAACAGAAATAGGTCTGGTTTACCGTCTCTGTCTGTTTACTGCATGGGTTCCGATGGCTGCTATCTGATGTCTGCAGGCAATCTGCCTTGACCAGGGACTCTGCTACAGGCCTGAGCTGTGGCTTCACTCCCCAGAGCTGCAGGGGCCTGTGCAAGGCAACGCACATCCCACTGTGGGTGACCTGTTTCCGGCAGATGTCCCAGTTGCAGGGCCGAAGACGATTCCACAACAAAAAGTCAAGGAGGAAGGGGTGAGGGGCATGGGGGTTGCGTAAAGGGGAACCTCCTCTTGCATGTGGGGCCGAAGCTTCCGCGATAGCTTGACCTTGAACAATAATAGAGAGCTTCTCTCTCTTAGCTCTTGCAAACTGTAATGGATTTGTTAATGTGTGCTCTGTATGTAATATTTTACTTTGTGTTGTTCAAACAGAGAAGCTGGAACCAATTTAATATGAATGTTTTTAAGCTCACATTCAATGAGGTGATTAAGTTGATGATGAATTAAGTCAGTAACAAGTGCAGTTCTTAACATTAATTGTACCACTAACATTTGATAAACATACCTTGAACATTAGTAAAATCTGTGACAATCTAGATAATTCTGTTACACTCTCTACTAGTGATACAATTTATTATTTTATTATTTAAATCAGAAACTTTAGTAACAGGTTTTTTTAGGTGAGGTTTAATTTTTGGGGCCCCAAAAAAGTAGAACTTGGACAACAGTCATGCTTGAAAAGCCATGAATCTATTAATTGAATTAGATAAAATGCCAAAGCAATAGTTAATTGCATGTCACTTTTATGTACTTTATTGTTATTGTAGTTTATGTACACTAATGTGTATTTGTCTATGCTCTAAGTTCATAGAAAGTTGTTTGCTTTTACCCATTTATCATTCAACAATTAGCTCAGTTGAAAAAGCATTTCAGTCTGACCAAATGCCTTCAGGCTTGTCTTACCTATCTGACCTAAAGTCTATTCTATCTGAAGTCTTACTTATCTGAACCATATGTACTTCATTAGCTTTTCTCTGCTCTTTCCAACACAATAACACATACACAAACCCACCTATAGTGCTAGACTTGTTATAGAACCGTAGATGGTTCTTGTAGACCCTTCCTCTCAAATCTGATACTCAACACATAAAAAAACTATTAAAATAGCAAGTGTGTGTGTGTTCATGTGTGTGTGTCTGTTCATGTGTGAAGGCTCTTGATCAAAAGGCTAGTAAGTAGTGTACATGTGGCCAGATGTGTCTTCTCTCTAGTTCTGTCCTGTGCCTGACTCATGTATGTCAATGTGTTTCTCTAGTGTATATACTTGGGGCATCAGCTCGGCCTGCATTCACATTTAGTAAAAATCAGGAGCCCATGAGAAATATTTGACTAGAGACATGTTTTATATTTATATTGTTCAATGAAGCGATTCCTAAATCAATAACATGAGTGCTAATGTTTAAACAATTGTTACAGAAATACATGCTAGAGACAGACAGAAAGAAAAATAGTTTTTTTTAATTAGTGTGAGTGTTTAACATGTTCCAATTAGTTCAGGTGTTTACAAAAATATCAGAGTTTAGCTGTGGTATGTACTGTATATAATTACAGTAATATTAATAATATATACAATAACATAATTACATCAGTATTATCAGCTCTCTGTTTTTATCCAAGAAAATTCTAATTTCAGCTTTAATGTGCCAGAGAAGAACTGGCCTGCCCGGTTGAGCCTGTTTTCCCCAAGTTTTTTTTTTCATCTATACATCATTACATCTCTTTGGTTTCTTGCCACTGTCACCTGTTGTCTTGCTTACTGGAAGACTGCTCAAAACTTAGCTTAGTGTTTTGTAAATTGTTAATTTTAAAGACTCTGCTATTTTGCTATTTCTTTGTCTCCCATTCGCCTTTATTGTGTAATGTTAAGGAATTTATGGTATTATTGCAAATCCCTTATACCCCTGTCCCATAAAATGTTTTAATTTTTCTATGCGCCATCTTCATGTAAGCTGAAACAACATATCCTGCTTAATATGATACCTATCATTTACTGTGTTAATTGACTAAATGTTGCATAGTCTTAGATGTACATACTATTGTAGTAGGCAGTCTGACTACATTACCCTCTCATAGACCACTCAGAGAGATACGAGCCTTTACACGCAATGACAGGGATTTCTAATGCATATCCATTTACTCAAATGGTCCAAATGTTATTTCTGTGAGTAAAGAGGTGTCATATCGATCACTAATTCAGTAAGGAGTGCTGCAGGGCTCAGTGCTTGGGCCTCTGTATATACTCTTTTCACCTTGTATATACTACCTCTGGGAGCAATTATTAGGAGACATGGAGTTATGGATAATATAACAGAAACAGGAGTACTGTGGGGAGAGAAAAACACAGGTTTGACTCTGGATACATAAAAAACAGGGTGTACCCGATCAAGTCTAGCAAGGAGCTTGAGCTTGACAGTCACTGGACTGAGCACCTTAGTGATCTGGTAAGGCCCAATGAACTTAGGAGCTAGTTTATGAAATGAGCTCCTGAGAGGCAAGTCCTTGGTGAACAGCCATACCCACTGACCACAGATATAGGTGGGTTGCTTGGTACAATGTCTATCAGCGGCTGCCCTAATTCGTTACGCGGCCTAGGCCAAGACCCTGTCCGTCCTTTTTCAGGTGCGATGCCAACCGGAGACCCAGATCACGGCAGCAGTGATCCGGCATGGGAGGCAGCAATGGACGGCTAATGCCGGAACCAGCAAACGAGGCCCACTAGGTCTCCGGTATATGGCAGCGCCAGACACAGCGAGTCTGTAGATGTGTGTAAGCACCTGGTCCGCTGGAGAAGTGGTTGCCGGAACGGGAGGTGAGCCCAGGTGGTGAGGAGTTGATGATGGAGTGAGGAGAGGCTGAGCGGGGAATCCTGGAGGGCCAGGGTCTGTAGAGGGGAGCTAAAGGGTGGACTCTAAACAAAAACAAGAAAAGAGAACAAAAACCAACCAGAGTCTCAGACGAAAAAACAAGAATAAGAGACATGAGACCAACAGGTGATCAAAAGACAGGAACACAAAACCAGGAATCTTTGGGATCTACAAACTATGAACTCTGGGACTGCTGAGGCTTGAACCAACAAACCAGGATCCCACAGGGGGAAGCTGCAGCACACTGATACTGTTCTTCCTTCTGTTGTGAGTGATTTGACTGATGGACAGTGAAATATTCCACATGGGGCTCACCCCTTAAATTACCTTAAGATAGTATAGGTAATTTACAAAAAGACCAAAACATACTGACCTGAAAAATCCATTGATGGACAGAATCTGGGGGGAAGGTGGGAAAAGGAAGGTGCCCATTTTACTGCTGAGTGCCTCTTTGGCCAGTTCCTTGTGTCACATTTTGTATTTAGAGAGAGGTATGGGCTCATGAGCAGTAAGATCAACAGACATTATTGAAAGAAGCAAAACAAAAATGACAACAAAAGGGAAAAACTCATACAAACTAGGAGAATAGATTGTCCAAAGGTCAGTCGACCAACAAAAAAAAAATACTTTAGTACAGTAAAGAAGTAAAAATACTTTATAAAGAGAAACACAGGAAAGTTAGATAATGTATAATTTTTTACACTTTTTTCTATAGATATACTGTATTTTAAAATATCTTCATTTGTCGTTGACATTTGACGAGTGTTGACATTTGTCGTTCATTTATCTTTTAACCAACAACATAAATATACAAAAGCTATATTAAAATTTAATAGCATCAAACTTTTAAGTAGGCAAACAATTATGTTACACCTCAAAATCTTTTATTTGAATATCACTCTAGCTTGATTGTAGGAAATTTTGTGCATGACAGATTGCTTTGGTGATCCATTCCAGTAAATAAAGTTAATTGTTTAAAATTGTACATGCAAAGACTTAACAAGTTTGGTTTATTTGCACACTTTTTATTTAACCTATGGCTGCAGGTGTGTCTTAAAGTAGTTTACCAGCACCACCTGGTGGCAATAAAGCACAACTTGTTCATTAAACAATACCCATGGATAAGTTGTGACATTGTCACATAAGACACAATTTTACCATTCTTTATACAATATTGTAACAATCTTTTGTATGTTAGATGTTTAAAATGTTGTCTTAGCCACTTTATTCCCCATATCATTTTATGTGTGTATGTCTTTCATATGAGCAGTCACAAAAATAACAAATACAAAAACAATAGTACAGTAGCCTGTAGCAAATTGAGTGCAACTATACAATAACAATAGCAGCTGTCACATTTAACAATGTGCAAATCAAAATGAAGCTACTTGATAAGAAATAGCAGCAGTAACATTTACAAATGTGCAAATTGAGCCTATTCTATGAGATATGTTAGACTAGTCTGTGTCCACTGGCTACCCTTTTAAAAGTCTAATGGCTGAGGGCAAGAAGGAGTTCCTTAGTCTGGAAGTCCTACATTTCACACTCCTGTACCTCCGTCCTGAGGGCAGGAGTGTGAACAGTCCGTATTGTGGGTGGGTTGGGTCCTTAAGGATGGAGGCAGCTCTCCTGTGGACTTCACCACTCTGGCAATATCTAGTGTTTGTTTTCCACCAGAAATGTCTAAAGTAACATTTCTAAAGTAACATTTTCCATGTTAACTTGATTAAGCATATTTACACAAGCTATACGCTGGTTAATATATGTTGTAGATATTTGAAATAAATGATAAATAGAAAAATTGTTATTTCAGTTCTCCCCTTTATAGAGATTTAAGGATTGACAAATGACTCACAATGTTACTGGGATGTCTGGTCCTGAAGCACTTCCGTTGGCATCATTTTAACTTCCACAAAGCAAAATGACCAACACTAACTGCTAAATATATAAAATATTTATATAGAAGGCTATATAAACACAGAATTATGCTTGCTAAAATAGAGGAATTAAGGTATTTACAAAACCTAAAAACAAATAATTACAGAACTCTTCAAACAAAACCTTTAGGTGACAACTTCACTAAGAACATTACATGTTTACCTGATGTACAGTTACCTATAAATACACTTGCACCTACAAAAGAGATAACTTATTAACTTAGCAGAAACTTGGGAACCTTTGTTCATACATTGTCAACAATGTTTGTTTTGTGTTTAATGTTGAAGGAAGTCAACAAGATTACATCTTGAGATGCTGACTGCTTGAGAGACTGTTGACATTTAACTTATCTTAGTGTTTTGTAAATTGTTAATATTGCTTGTAGCATAATTAGAAATGCTTGTAGCATTTCTAAACTGCATTTCGTTGCCCTGTACTTGTACATGTGTAATGACAATAAAGTTTAATCTAATCTAAAATCTAATGATCTAATTACAGTCCTAAAGACTCTACTATTTCTTTTTCTCCCATTCTCTTTCATTGTGTAATATCCCTGATAACCCAGTCCCATAAAATGTTATCAAGTTTCTATACGCTATCTCCATGTAAGCTGGAACGGCATATCCTGCTGTTGCAGGATACCCACGACTGACACTTCTCTCACAGGCTGAGGTGCGGTTCTCAGTGGCTGCCCAATCTGTGGCCAATGGGAGGGCCCTCATCTCTTCTGGCACATAAACTACCTGGAAATGAGGACAGTGTTTCTGCCATTGAAGCACTTCTTTCCACATCTTAACAGGCAGCACATGCTAGTACGTATGGCCAATACCACACTGGTCTCTTACAAATAAATTACCAGAGAGGGTTGCATTTACTTCCCCTGTTTTGGCTAATGCCGAAAATCCTTCTTTGGGCAGAGACCAGGATGCACTCTCTCTTTTAGACCTAATATCTCTCCTGGATGGAGGCCCTTGGGAGCTTCCAGTCTGGAGGGATCTTGACTTGTCTCATGCTCAGGGGTCGATCTTTCACCCCTGGCTGAGAGTGATGAATGAGGATGTGCATATGAGAAATTGTCTGGAGATTGTCTGTAGCTGCTGGCAGTCCAGTTTACCAGGAAACATTTTTACCTTTGATCCAGGGCAGACATGTGATGTGCTGTACATTGCATGTCACAACTCGCTTCTCCCTTCTTCTTTGAAGTTAGCACCGGATCAAGTCTCTACGAGCCACTCACATGCTGGGTCACCTCAACCATGCAGATGATGAACTGTCATGGCAGGTTACGATTCGCAGGGAGTGGAGACACTCAGGTTGATTTGGGGTCCAAGGTGGACCAGTTTACTTTTGCTGAATCAACTCCAGGCAGCTCTACACTCTGAAGTGGCGTCTTTTCGTGGACTGGTGCTCCTCCCATTTGGGCTGGGCTTCTTCCATATGGTTCTGAGACCCCAGCCTGGTTACATGCCTAAGGTTCCCACTACTTGCTAATTATGCCTGATATTGGTGTGCATGGCCCTCATTGCAGGTTAGCCGGTATGTCAGCGCTTGCTGCATACACATGGATTCCTTGCTTATGGGCAACCATGTGTGATGTATAGTCCACAGGATAGTTTACCTATCAGTAAACCATGTGGTTTCCCCTTTGAAGTACCTTTACCTTACTGCTGTGGCTAGGCACCCTCTCAGAGGATAGGGACCTTCCCAGTAGTTTCCATATGTGTATAACCTCCTAATATATCCATATATTGTATCTACTACATGACACCTGTTACCAATAGGATGTAGTCTATATAGTGCTCCTCTCATCAACGAAGATAGGATGCTGTCCCAGCTTTTTGTTTAGTGGCTGACCACCCTTTAGCCCTATTGGTAAGTGCCCACTCCCATTAAGTGCTGGGAGGCACCTTACACACAAGCTGGAAGGTTACGATGTAGCCGAGCACAGTTCAGTGGCATTTTGTATAGGGACCCCTAGTATTATCGTTGAGTGACCGACATAAAAGGAACATCTCGGTTGTGTACGTAACCCTTGTTCCTTGATAGAAGAAACGAGACACCACAGAGACGTCCCTCATGCCACAGCACTGAACTGTACCACTATGAGTCATGACACATCTTTGACTCCTCAGCACAAACTTGAGTTAGTGTTGCATGCCAACCTGCATACATACCTGAATATCTGGTGCGGAGACTGGCATGCAAATTCCACTCGCCAATTTTCATTGGTCTTTTTTACAAAGATCAAGAGGCATCTCAGGAACGAACCCCTAGTGTTATCATCAACAAAATGTCTCGTTCCCTTTATCAGGGAACAAGGGTTACATACATAATCGACTCTGCATGCCTCAAGGAATCTAGAAAGATAAATGTAATTAATCAAGTGCACCCGCGAGTATATTTGGGCACCTGTAGAGCATGCCAGGAGCTTTATTGTTTTCAGAAGCCGCCTGTCTAATGTTTTCGTGCGGAAGATTCAATGGACTCAGCTGCAAATTACTTCTCACTTCCCCATTGAAGGGGTGCACAATCCGCTGAGTCAGAGGAAGCTCTCACAACAGGATGTTTCTGGAAAGCCAAGATCATTTACATTTATTCATTTGGCAGACGCTTTTATCCAAAGCAACTTACAGTGAATTCAAGGTATACATTGTTTTTTTATCAGTACTTGCGTTCCCTGAGATCGAACCCACAACCTTTGCGCTGCTAACGCAATGCTCTACCAGTTGAGCTACAGGAACACATGGGTGAGCTTTCCCAGCCAGCAGTTAGTTTTTTCTGGTCATGACTGAGAAGCTCCCATGAGCCTGCCTTTGGAGAGATCTTAGAAGTAGCTCATTTCTCATAGAGACTTGGATTTGGATCCCCTCTCGTGGGGATTTCTGCCTTCCTGGCGATCTATATGGGGTTTATTTATATGAGTGAGGCCAGCATTTTTGTAAGTCAGGCCTCCACCGATTGGCAGAGTTGCACCTTCTCTCTGTGGTGAAGAGGAATGATACAGGGCCAATCAGTTCCCAAAGGATAAAATCAAGTGCCATACTCCTTTTTTTTAATTTGGATTCATTTGGAAAGTGCCACCATAGGCAAGAAAAAACTGTCACACCTTCCGTTTTATTTACTTTAAATGAATTCTGTCTTCCCATGATTTGGAAATAGTGGGATCTTCTCCACTCTTCACTAACCTGTTTGCAGATGGTCCAGAATGCAGCTGCAGACTGTTGACTGGTACAATAAAAAACACAATCATATTACTCCTGGTTTTGGCTTCTCTTCATTGTTTCCCTGTCCATTTTAGATTTTTAATTGCTTTAAATTGCCTTAATTGTCAGGCCCTATCCAGAATTTGCTGACGTTATACTTTTGCATTTAGTTTTACATTTTTTAAGGTCTGCTAATAATAATAATAATAATAATAATAATATTTTTGTTTTTAAATCTAAGCTTAAAACACCTTTTTTATACTGGGAGCTGACACATATATGAGGAGACAGCAAGCTCATGAGAGAGCAGTTTTTTATTCAAATGTGATGAGGACCCATTGTTAATGGGCATTGTGGGCCATGAAGTGGGCTTAGTTGTTGCCAGTGAAATGTTAGTATCTGGTGGAGTAGAGCTGAAAAACACTCCACACCCAACTTTGCTATAGGATTTATTATTCAGTGGTGCTTTAGCCTTAATGCTGTGGAGATTGTTACACAGATTTTGCCCATGTTGTCAATTAGTTTCTGGTCACTGACTGATGAGTGTTGAAGGGAGAACTGCGGAAGTACTGCCTTTTAGCTTCCCAGATTGTTTTTATCCATTACTGATATAAATATACAACAAACTTGTACTTCTTGAATACTCTGAACTGGCTTATATTTTGTATAACTACCCTAGTGAAAAAAATATTCTTCATTGTAATATATTTCCTGTACAAAAAATTGTACTAACTTTAAATATATAAAAAGTGTATTACCACCATGCTTGTACCTATGTTTACAATACAACAATACAATACTCTTTAAAATAATTTTAATATATTTTCTAAAAATATATTTTACAAAAATATACTTGAATTGAAAGTTTTGCTTATTTTTTAAAAGTAAATTTATTTGCACTTTATGTAAATATGTTTTAGTATTATTTTTAACTGTGTGCTGAAAATTACCATTGTAACAATGCATTGAAAGTGTACTTCAAAGTACATTATTATTAATGCAAATGACAAATAACAATTTATACAAACAATGCAAATAAATACAAATAACCTGAAGTTGTAGTATACTTTAAGTTAAATTTTGGAGTAATTTTTAAGTGTACTTCTTCATGCTTGCAATTCACTTCATTATTGCTTTCAGAATGTAATAACATGATAAATGCATTGAAAGTCCATTTAAAACATTTTTAAATAAAGTGTATGCACTGCACAAAAGGCTACTCTTGTAATTGTGATTTAAGTATTTTAATAAATTTATACAACATCAGAGAGAGGTCCAATGTATAAACATCAATCCTTGACTAATTTTATACCAACAGCACACCATACAAACACAAGAAAATGTGTTCTACTGGACAGGAAGTTCAGCTACTGGATTGTACAGCCAAGTAAACACTGTCTATATTGCAAAAATTGAATTTCACTCACACTGCTTTAACACATTATATCATAATCAGTGTTGAAAAAATTTTAACATATCATTATTAATTTTAGGGAGAAAAAAGCTGTAAAAAACAACTATTGGCATTGATATCTGTAAAGCTGCAGAAGTAGTTCCCCAGAAGTCAGTTTTAGTCTCTTTTAATGTTGTTTGGAATGTAACATTCAGTTTGTCCTTAGTCCTAATCATTACACATTTACATTTGAGTGATTGAGGAGGGACAGCAAACACATTATTGGTGTGAGTCAATGCATATATAAATGTTGAGGATATATTTAGCTGAACATCTCTATACAACTTTCCTTTTCTTTAACTAAAACACATAATCTGCACGTAAAATCATCCTCACACGTAAAATCCACCAGGGTCATAATTTCACAGAATGTTCCGTCACAACTGTACAACTGAATTGTTTCTCTTTTTAAGAATCATATTGGATTGCAGGAATGATAAAGAACTCTGCTAGAAGTGAAATGGTCATAAAATAAAACTGAAATAACTGTGTCACCAGTAAAATCTTCAATAGCCATCCTCTGCAGCACAGATTTGGTACCTTTCTTCGGGGCAACCAAAACCTCTGACATTAGCTTGAAACTTCTTTGACTTCTGTGTTAAGGCAGATCTACTTTGGAGTTTGTCAAATAATTTTTGTATGTTTTCATTAGCTTTTGTCATTGTAGTCCCTGCTTTTGCTGAGAGAGTCATCCACCTAAGGAATCTCTTAACTACCTGATCTAGCACATGCGTTGTTCGGTTGCAAAACTTGCAAAAAGCAGTGTTTCATTAAATGATTGGAATGGAAATGTGAATGTTGCCCACAGTGGTCCACAGTTGCTAAGTGCATTAACAAATGCACATTGAAAGAAACATTAGTAGCACCATAAAGTTAAGGTAGACACTGTTCTGGTACTCTGGAACAAATCCTATGATCATGTTAAAGCTCTCAAGTTTCATCAAAGGTGATGGTCCTTTTACACCCACTACTGGTTGAGCAGCTGTTGCCAGCATAGCATGCAGGAAATGATCTGTCTCTGTCCTTAAAGGTGGCTCTGGTGTTTCCCAAATATATGGGCCACCAACATAGTGAAGGCAAAAGTCGCACCCGTGGTATGAGTACAATTGGTGCGTCCCTCCATTTGATCTGTTCTAGTCACTTGAGCTGTGAGACTAAAGCAGTTAAAAATGTTATCATATTTAGCTTGCTGTTATCAACCCATAAGCATGGTACACATATGTTCCTTTCACGATCTTTTGGTGACAGCTCAATGGTGACAGCTCAAAGATTTGACACTGAATTGGCCATATCTGAACATTACTACTTTTAAAAACAGGAATTCCATCACAATTCCACAAGATTGATATGTCATCAGACCCCATTTGTCCACTCTGCTTGATCTCTTGATATTCTGCCCCACACTGAATATCAGAAACAATGCCTGGAATTGATTCCCTTTTATTCAAACAAATCTAATTTTTTTCAAAATGTCAATTATTTGGGCTGATAGACTACTTAGTGAAAGTATGCTGTCTCAGTAGCTCTTATATAGCTTATAGCACAGATGATACAATAAGATATGAAGTTGCTGGCACCAAGCCAGGGAAATGTTCACTGAAAATAGTAAGAAGATCCTGACAGTGTTGTCCATTTAAGACTTACATAGTCAACATAAATTAACACCATGTGTATAGATATCTAAGCACCTTCCTTTGGTTTGAGTCTTCATTTCCTTGGCTTCTCTCTTTTCCTGGTCTCTGTCCTTGTCTACTTCCATCCTTTCTCTCCTCTTGTCCACTTCCATCTTCTTCAAGGTCTTCTTGTCCACTTCCATCATCTTCCTCTCTGTCCTCTTGTCCATCTCCATCATCTTGCTCACCTTCCTCATTTCCACTTCCATTATCTTCCTCTCTGTCCTCTTGTCCATTTCCACCATCTTCCTCTACTTCCTCAATTATATTTCCATTGTCTTCCTCTCCTTCCTCATTTACATTTTCATTGTCTTCCTCCCCTTCCTCATTTGCATTTACATCATCATCTGTCTCTCCTGTTGTTCACTTTCTTTTGTGCTTTCAAGTTTGCTCTTCTCTTTAGTAGGATTTGAAAGAGGAATCGAAAACAAATGTACACGAAAGGCGAGTGCAGCTTCACAAAAGAAATGCGAAACAAAACAGCAGTATTTCGATACAGGCTGAATGTAATGAAATAAAAAAAATCAATAAACAGCCCACCAACACAGTCTGGGGCATAGAAGCTGTGCGAGGCCCATCCAAACACAAACGTCTGGTTGAACATTTTGGTTATCATAACATTTTTTATTATACATAACATTGTTTTTCACATTTATGTACCTTTTTGTAAACTTTTCTTCTGTAATTAGTTGTTTGAGAAATTGGAGATGTATAAAGAAATCTCTTGTATGAAAATTTTATCTGTTTTTGTGGATAGAGTACAAACAAAATTAAATAACTTAAAGTAACTGCTATCTAATAGTTCTGTACTTGTAATGTCTCCTGTTTAACATTGTTGAAGTACAGTAAGCTAGAGTAAACATTTTAAATCCATGTATATTTTGTCTAGGCAAAAGTATATTTTTGTACACAAAAGTTGAAACATATTAAATAATAATATCCTCCTGGGAGTAATAGACTTTTGTCCACTGTAGTAGACATTATATTTTAGTGAATTTCTCTGACACCAAACATGTAACAGTTTTACAGGACAAATGGATGTCCTGTAAAGAGCACATTTGGGTACTTTTAAAGATACCAAATGTTTGAAGGTTTTACCATAACAGAAACTTCTCCTTGGTCTTTAAAAATGACTGAATTAATTTAAAGATTAAATGAAGCACTCTTGTAGAAATATAACAATATTTTGTAATTATCTTTTAAATCTGACTCATTTTAAACTGTTTGTCATAAATCAACAACTCAGGAAAATGTTGTGTTTTTAATCCAAATATGACTTTCTGTTACAAAATTGAAGTGCAAAAACAGGGCAGCTGTAGAGGACACCAAGGGCCAGTTGCATAAACAAAGCCATTATGTTAAGACAGTGTCTTAAGTGACAGTATGACCAATTAGCAGTTAATCAAAGAGCAATCCTTATAGTATCAAATTAGACTAATCTCTGATTTTATGTAACCGACTTATTTTTCTCATAATACAATTATGAACATACTTGAAAAAATGTGATGACAAACTAGTAAGACTAGCCTTAGCAGTTTATGCAGGACGTAAATCATGTTTACCAGGCAGTTTAAGGGGACACAACAAGTGAATAGGGAAATTAATTATATATCAATATTCCTATAAAATATTACATATTATTATGAAAACGTTGTAAATTATTACTCCCATTATTACACTTCATTTTTCATTACATGTTGCCCCAAGAACACAATAATATGCAAATAAGATATAGTTTGTAGACACATTGTATTGAAGGGGTCTGCCCATTTATAGCCATTTTGCCCACATATTGCATAAATTAAAATAGTATATTAATTAATTATATTATACAGTATCTTTCACAACATGGATATTAATCATTTTTATACAAGGTTTTCTTAAAAAAACTTGAAACCAACAAATTGATAGGTGATCAAAACAAACAAACAAACAAAAAAAAATCCTATATATTTTTTTATTTGTAAGTGGTCTTTTTTTTCTTTCTTTTTTTACATTTTTTAATGCTGTAAACAATGTAACGTTAAAGACATGGAAGAAATACTAAATTACAAAAAACTTTTCTGGGTCTCAGTATTTTGAGGTTCTTGGTGTATCTGGTTTAGTCCCATCAGAATTCAAAAGTGTCTTATACTGTAGTTTTGATTTCAGGGTATTTTCTACTGGATTCTACAGCTTTGATTGTGAGAAAATCGGCGCTAAGGTATGTGACCAATCATGTGTTAGTGTTGCATTCAACCAATCAAAACAGCAGCTGCTACTCACTTTGCTTGATGCTTCCGCGCTGCACGACGTTTTGCAGCAGGAGACGTTACTAAGATACGATGGCGTTCCAATTAGCAATTTATTACTTATTTGATAAGTCATTAAAAGTGGAGAGTACATCGATCCTTCTAGCAAATATAGACAGGCTTAGTCAAGTTACGTCAAAATCTGACATTGGTGGAGACAGTAATTGGCTAGAAATAAAGTGGCCTACACGTAAAGAAGCAGAGAAGACGGTGCCTGCAAAAGTCATGCTGTTTGGAGGTCTGTCTGTTTTTTATTGTTTACACATTCAAGTGTTTCACTGCGCAATTGTGTCGCTTTTTTGGTAGCAGGTGTAGGCTAAACTTTTTTTGCACTTGTTATATCAAATTTGTTCAAAGACCTCGTTGTAAAGAAAAACTTCTTTTGGGAAAGAACATATGGAACAAGGATGAAAGCAGGTGTGTTCGCTTTCATAGTGATCTCTTAGTGATAGTAATTTCCTAATTTCCCATAAGACATGCTAAATGTAAAATTGATTCCAAGCATGTAATATTGCACTGATTCTCAAGTGTGGTACGCGGGCTCCCTCTAGTGGTACGCAGGTGAACACTGAATTAAATAAATTAATGTTAAAACACTTAAAAACCATTTTGGCAGTACTTGGAGAGCCAAAAGTTTTCTGAGGTGGTACTTGGTGTAAAAAGTTTGAGATCCACTGTAATATTAAATATGAGCCTATTTACACATCCTTTGAGAAAAAATCTCCTATACACTTGTCATCAGAGCCCTTGTGAGAGCCCCTATACACTATACACTATACATCAGAGCCCCTATACACTTGTCATCAGAGCCATTGTGAAGTTTCATCTGTTTTTTTTTTTTTTTTTTAAGTTTCAGGCCAGTGACTCAGGCCAGTGAAGAGTTTGGTGTAACCTCAACCCAGAGAAAGGCAAGTTTTTTTTTTTTTATCCATTTCTGTCACCTGATAGGGTTTGTGCTCCCTAGGCTTAGTTAGTCAGGGACAATTTACATTTAGCAATATTGATGATTTGACTGCTGTAACACTACTGGATAAGAAAAACTTAAAGAATTGTGCTGAATAATGACACTACTATCTTATTATAACTGAAATGAACATTTTTCTTAATTAATTTTACACAGTTGCTGCTCTTTTGTGTGTTTTTAAGCCTTGCCAGTTTAAACATTCAAGTGCAGAAGATGCAAAAGAGATAACTCAATTAGGTTGTTGCGCTGTGTGAAAAACATTGTTTTCTTTGCGTACATATGAAAGTGACATGTTTTTGTCAGATATGGTAACCCATGCTTGTCTTGGCGAGTAGTACACACAATCAGTTATGCCTTAAGTAAATGATGGGGTTGTGTAGCGACAACAAAGTCACAATACTAATCTTGACACAGGGCCGACACATCTTTTCAGCAGGTACTTGACATACATTTAGTCCAGTACTGACGAGTCATTTTAAAATGCCAGTAAAATTTGTCATTGGCCTGTTCATCATTACTCTGTTTTCTCCTTTTCATATGTAAAGCGTTTTGGGTGCCAATAAAAGCGCAATGTAATCGTAATGAATAATTACTTATAATTATTATTAATTTATGTGTCGTACATAGGTGTGTAAATGTAAAAATAATAATAGCCTGATTGAAACATGACTGAAATTTGTCCTTTTTTGGTAGAAAATGCAGACTGCAGCAAGTAATTGGCTGTCACTTTAAGACTAAATCCATGGATTTTGTTTAATGTGCTCTTTATTTTTGTTACATTATTTGAATGATTGTTGACGGTATCAGGACTTTTAGTGAGCTGCGAAAAGCATTGTTTTAAAGCAAATGAACAGAATGCAGCACAGTAATTGTTTAATTTCATCTGTAATTTTTCATGACTGCTTGAAGGAAAATTAAAAACTAAGTAATTGATTACATTTATATATAGCGTTTCTAGGCACTCAGAATGCTGTACATGGTCAGGGGGTATCTCATCCACCACCAGTGTGCAGCATCCACCTGGGGGGATAAGGGATTTTTTTTTTTACTTTTATATCATTGTAATTAATTTTAGAAGCCTTGTACGTTTTAGGGTTTATAGTGAACTAAACCCTATGTAGTTACCCTTTATGTAATTAATGGGGTAACTTTAATTGTAGTTAAAGGAAATTAAGATATTTTTGTTGAAATGTGAGAGCTTCCTGTCCTTCCATTGACAGCTACGCAATTGACATTTTGACACTTCAAAAAGTTCATAAAGAGATTGTCAAACTAATCCATATTAATAAAGTGGTGTAGTCCAAGTTTTCTGAAGAGGCTTGATCGCTTTTTACACGTTAACATGATATGTGACTTTAATAAAGTTTAAATGTGCTTGTATTTCATTGTTTGTTTGCAGATAAAGGACACTAACACTGGGCCGAAAATGCTGTCCCAAATGGATGAAGAAATCATGACATCCCTTTGTGGTAGGTATTGAGGTTGGCATTGAAGGGGTTTGACATTACAGTACAAAGTCCCACAATAGGCATGACTGCCCTGCACTTAACGTGGGTACCAGTATTCCTGTAATGCTGGCCAGCTTTTACATTTCATCCATCTGTCAAGTGCCACAGATGCACAAGACAAATGTTCTTATTGGTCAGACAACACTAACTTACCTTTTCCCCCCTATTGTCACATAGAACTCCCAGAAATGATTAAATTAATGAAGGCGTGTGTGCAGTGTGTCCGGTCATTGATTCCTTCACCCGTTGGGACCCCCTTATTAAGAGGGACGCTACAAAGTTTTGTTAAAACGGCTAGACTGAAAAATTAATTATTGGGATTTAAGAAATGACATCAGTTTATCAAAATAAGAATCAATTACAACTGAAATGTCAGTATTTTTAAACCAGCCATAATAGCCTTTAAATACAGTATAGAAGTGAGTAACAGAAGTATACCCCTGCTCAATATGAAATATAAGAAAGTAAATGCATATAAACGTATTGCCTTTCGTTATTGCATTATTAAGAGCAAGTACATATGTATAATTTTAAACTAACAGTATTGATGTGACTTTATTACAAATATGTAATGGTATGAATTGTGCAACGATAGTAAGTACTTTTGGAGACATTTGGTAGTTATGTCAGCCAGCATTTTGGTGTGTCCAAAGACATCCATTTATAAATGTCATCCCCATGCAGACACCTTATAAACTTCTTGCAGATGTATTTTCTGTTATTCTATTACCTTCTGGGACCGTGTTTCCAATAGACTTTCTAACCTCTTTTTTTTTTTTTTTGACTATACAAATTAATTGTAATTTTTTTTATGAATAGTGTTTTTCACAATACACACCATTTCAAAGCAGCTTTACAGAAAATCTACATGTCTACATTACAATTTAGCCTTATCTGTACTATAAATACTATTAATTACTACTAATTTGATTTATATTGTGATGTTACAGAGTATACAAGAGGAGTATGTACACCTATGTTTATACACTGGAAGCAATATTGACATGACATACTGATACATTTCCTCACTGCTAATCATGATGTACTAATATTAACTAGTTTGGATTTAATATGTGATGTTTACTGTCTGATGTAGTGCAAAGAAAAAGTTGTATGAACATGCACACTTTAACTTTAACAGATGCTGTTCTTGTGGAGTTTCCACACACAAGTGTGTCTGATGTATGAGCGGCCATCAGGCGCAAGTGCAACAATGAGCAACTTGGCAAAAACATTTAAGCTGCTGCTGTTCCACAATGTTTCAGTTTTTTGTTCGTTTTCTTTCTGCATTCTTTTTATTTAAAAACCATGGTGCATTTTGTTCTGTTTTGCAATGCTAAAACCATGTGAGGTTTTATTAAACACTGTTTGAGTTTTTCATTGTGTTATCTGTCTGTTATTGAACTTGCATGTTATTTATTGTAATGACCCTGACAACAATCAGGGGTTGGGGCACTTCTGTTGCTGCCTGCCGGCGCTTGAATCGAACCAGCAAGTTGTTCCAGTTTAGCACATAAAAGTACACTAAATACACTTAGTTATGCTTTACTACAATTTAATTTCAACTAAAATATACTTGGCACAAAATTAGTTGTTCCAGAATGGCATACTTCAAGTTAACTAATTAACACAAAGCATACTGACAATTAGTCTGGCTGCAAGTATATTTAGCATATTTTTTTCTCACTACGGTATATTAAATTAAAATATTAATGTTGTTATAGTTGAACAATTTGTGGTTTCCCTGCTTCAGGATATATAGACAGTGGGGCAAATAAGTATTTCATACACTGTCAATTTTAAGTTTTCCCACTTACAAAGAATAGAGAGATCTGTAATTTTCATCATAGGTACACCTCAACTGTGAGAGACAGAATCTAAAAAAAAATCCAGAACATCACATTATGATTTTTAAATAATTAATTTCCATTTTACTGCATAACAAGTATTTGATACAATAGAAAAATAGAACTTAATATTTGGTACAGAAACCTTTGTTTACAATTACAGAGGTCAGACATTTCTGTAGTTCTTGACCAGGTCTGCACACACTGCAGCAGGGATTTTGGCCCACTCCTCCATACAAGTCTTCTCCAGATCTTTCAGGTTTTGGGGCTGTCGCTGGCCAACACGGAGTTTCAGCTCCCTCCATAGATTTTCTATTGGGTTCAGGTCTGGAGACTGGCTAGGCCACTCCAGGACCTTGAAATGCTTCTTACGGAGCCACTCCTTAATTGCCCTGGCTGTGTGTTTGGGGTCATTGTCATGCTGGAAGACCCAGCCACGACCCATCTTCAATGCTCTTACTGAGGGAAGGAGGTTGTTGCCCAAAATCTTTAGACACATTCATTCTCCCCTGAATACGGTGCAGTTGTCCTGTCCCCTTTGCAGAAAAGCACCCCCAAAGCATGATGTTTTCAACCCCATGCTTCACATTTGGGATGGTATTCTTGGGATTGTACTCATCCTCCTTCTTCCTCTAAACACGGCAAGTGGAGTTTATGCCAAAAAGTTCCATTTTGGTCTCATCTAACCACATGACCTCCCATGCCTCCTCTGGATCATCCAGATGGTCTTTGGCAAACTTCAGATGGGCCTGGACGTGTGCTGGCTTGAGCAGGGGAAACTTGCGCGTGCTGCAGGATTTTAATCCATGACCGTGTAGTGTGTTACTATTGGTAACCGTTGAGACTGTGGTCCCAGCTCTCTTCATGTCATTGACCAGGTCCTCCCATGTAGTTCTAGGCTGATCCCTCAGCTTTCTCAGGATCATTAATACTCCACGAGGCGAGATCTTGCGTGGAGCCCCAGTCCGAGGGAGATTGACAGTCATCTTGAATTTCTAATAATTCCGCCAACAGTTGTTGCCTTCTCACCAAGCTGTTTGCCTATTGTCCTGTAGCCCATCCCAGCCTTGTGCAGGACTACAATTTAGTCCCTGGTGTCCTTAGACAGCTCTTTGGTCTTGCCCATAGTGGAGAGGTTGGAGTCTGATTGATTGAGTGTGTGGACAGGTGTCTTTTATACCAGTAACGAGTTTAAACTGGTGCAATTAATACAGGTAATGAGTGGAGGATAGAAGGGCTCCTTAAAGACAGACTAACAGCTCTTTGAGAGCCAGAATTCTTGCTGGATGGTAGGTAATCAAATACTTATTTCATGCAATAAAATGGAAATTAATTATTTAAAAATCATACAATGTGATTTTCTGGATTTGTTTTAGATTCTGTCTCACAGTTGAGGTGTACCTACGATAAAAATTACAGATCTCTCTATTCTTTGTAAGTGAGAAAACTTGAAAAATCTGCAGTGTATCAAATACTTATTTGCCCCACTGTATGTATACCTAAATAGTAGCGTACTTAAAGTGCAAAAAAAATGATAAATATTAAACTGAAAACATGTTAAGTGAAGATTTTGCAGAAAATGTCAGTTTGACTTTAACATACCCAAGTAAAAGTACATAAGTAACCTGCAAATTTTTTCTATCTAACAGAGGTGGCAAATGTTAATGTTAAAAATGGCTAGACAGGTATTTTCAAAGTGTACTTTCATAAACTACAAAATATGAACTACTACATAAATTAAACTACTAAACTACATAAATTAAACTACTAAACTATCAGTATACCTGTATATTCATTTGTAGTATAGTTGAAGTACAAACGGAAAAGTAGATGTAATCTAGTCTTAAAGTTTACTACTGTTACACTTAAAGTATACTTAAAAGTATACTTATGCTGGCCAATTTAGTCCCAAGAAGTATTGAAATAGTATACTTACAAGTATACAGCCCCTGGCAAAAATTATGGAATCACCAGTCTTGGAGGATGTTCATTCAGTTGTTTAATTTTGTAGAAAAAGGCAGGTCACAGACATGACACAAAACTAAAGTCATTTCAAGTGTCAACTTTCTGGCTTTAAGAAACACTAAAAGAAATCAAGAAAACAAATGTAGTAGTCAGTAACAGTTACTTTTTTAGACCAAGCAGAGGGAAAAATATGGAATCACTCAATTCCTAGGAAAAAATTATGGAATCATGAAAAACAAACAAACAAAAGAACACACCACTAGTACTTTGTTGCACCACCTTTTATAAAAGCACCGGCTTTTATAA
>JAZGTK010003888.1:0-25995 GCA_036877625.1 Ambastaia sidthimunki
GCAGCGCAAAGGTTGTGGGTTCGATCCCAGGGAACACAAGTACTGATAAAAATGTATACCTTGAATTCACTGTAAGTCGCTTTGGATAAAAGCGTCTGCCAAAGTAACACTTTAAAATATAATCTATATTTTATTGTTTACAGGTTCACCCCACGTTATGCAACATGCACTTCAGCTGCCTGAACGAATACGCAAATCTCCTGCGCTTCAGCTGGCACTGGCCGTGAACAGAGCGCATTCAGAGCGCAACCCTGTTCGGTTCCTCCGCCTGGCCCAGAGACTGGATTTCATGCAGGTCTGTGCCCTCCACAGACACCTCCTCTCCTGCAGGAGAGATCTGCTCCTGCTCTACAGTCACGGGTACAACAGCCGCAACTGTCGCTACCCCCTCCAGAGACTGGCACGCCTCCTCTTTCTTAAAGATCCGCTGGCTGCAGAGCTGTGCGGGGTGCATGCCGTTAGCATCAGTGGAGAGTGGGTCAACTTCTCCAAGAGCTCTTTTACAGAAAGTCCATCTGGAGATCTGCAGTGCAGGGACATGCATGAGCCAGTAGATGATGAGAAATGGAACTGTTCTGCTGGCAGCATTATTCATGGTCGTGCCTGAAAAAGTGGATTGTTTAGCACAGGAGTTTAGTGGGGTGTTGGTCATTGGGAGCATTTGTGTTTTTAAGGGGGTTGTTATCATGTTTTAGTAACATGATGTTTCAATAAAGTTATTGTGTACTTTTTATTTGTATATATAATGTTCTGATGACTTGTGCATTGAAATATTGAGGACAGACAGTTGTGGTGCAAGCAATAGAGGCTTCAAGAATTTTACACAATTCTGTGAAATTAACCTTCAGGTCGTGACACCTACAATATATTTCCTTATGTTTTAAACTTTTAAAACAACACAAATTTATTTTTATTCGAACTTACAAATAAATACCTTTGTTTCATATGATTGATGTGTTGTGTGGATGAGATGTCCTGCTGTAGATCAGGTCTGTATGATGTTAGCCTATTTAGGACACCTTAGTCTATATGTGGGGCATCTGTGACTCTGTGCCAATTGAGAAACATGGGGGAAGCCGAGACTGTACCAGCGGACGAAAAACAAGCCGAAACCGGCATTTGTACCGCTGATGAATCAATTGTATGGAGTCAAGAAGTTGAAGTGTGTCTCTTTCACGCCATGTTGGGTCATAAACCTGTAGGTAAGATCAATTTGTGCCTTTAATTTGAATAACAGGCCTTTATCGCTCATTGTATTTACTACATGAGACAGAATACTACACCAAAAATAAGGCTATGTGCTCGTTTCTGCTTTATAATCGTGATTTAAATCAATTAAAATATCAGTTTAATCGTGATAGTTATATTTTAATGTATGCATCAAGTGATACTGCTATACAGTTTATTAAATTATGTGTAGCTTTATCGACTCCAGCCGTTTCATTGTTTAAGCATATGTAACGGCTATTTCTAAGTCTGTGTTACAGATTTGAGAAGAATATTATTTGCCAATAAAACATTATATTATCCTACTAAACTGTGAATAAATATTGTGTTTGTGAAGACAGTGCAGTCGTTTTGTTTACAACCCTGTTAGCAAAAGTTAACTGGGCTGCTAACTAGCACGACGGCTAGGCTAATTAACAACAACAAACGCGTTGTGTAGTTTCTGTGTGATAAATATTTGTAGATTTCAAACGATATGTTTGACAAATAAACGTGTCACGTTTGTAGGTGTGAACCGTCATTTCCACATGATCTGTATTCGTGATAAATTCAGTCAGAATATCGGCAGGCAGGTGTCCTCAAAAGTCATTTGGGATCATCTCAGCACCATGTATGACATGCAGGCGCTGGTAAGACACTATTGAACCGCTTTCATTTGTTTAAGTATAAACGAGCACGCAGGTTTCTAAGCTGATCAGTGAATTGTGTTTTGTACTGCAGCACGAATCAGAAATACTTCCCTTTCCAAACTCTGAGAAAACATTTGTGTTGCCTGAAGAGATCATACAAGATGTCAAAGAAGGTGAGCTGCGTTTTATTTTGTGTTAATGTCTGCATAAGCTGCCTAATACTAATAAAATGTAATATGCCAACCACAGTTTTTCCAAATATTTAAACAAAATACAGCAGCTACTACAGTGATGCACCAATGTTGGTTGCCATGGACATTGACTATAGTATGAAAAGGGTCTATATAATAAACCCATAGATTATTAATTAACTGTGTGAAGGATTGTTGTGTAATGTCTGTTGCATAACCCAGTGTTTTTTCTTTGGGTAAAATAATGAAATCTGTACAAAAGACATGAGCCAAAATATTGTACATTTTGTGTGTGATCACTCAACATTTACATACAAACTATTGGTTTTGGAATTTGGTTTTGCAATATTTGTTTGTTAAAAAATCAGTATCAGTATTGGCTGAAAAACACTACTGGTGCATCCATGGTGATTAATAGTAACTTAGTACTGTTTTTGTACCTTTTAGTTTAAGACAATTGTTTATGTAGAAAAATCTATGGTTCCATGGAACTCTGTGGTTGGTTATCTTGATACACTTTTGGCAGAAACTGTTAGTTATCGTGGGATATTTTTAAAAGGATGTTTGGGGATTACCAGTCACTAAATTGTTGTTTTGTCTTTGCGCAGGTAAAGTGGGATCTGAAGATGAAGTAAAAGAGGAATTGAAAGAAGAGAGTGATCCTCCAGCCACCCAAGAAGAAGGTTCTGTCTTCCCCTTTTATCTTTTTCATCTACTCACTCCTTTCTTTTCCTTTCTCTGTCTTTCTCCTTTTCTCTCTCTTTCCTTGACGCAAGCTGTCACTTAAAGCCTGCATCACTTTTGTTCTGGATCGTTCTCCCATTGGCGTGAAGCTCAGCGTGGCTCACACTGGTCATTTGTGTCTCATTTTTAAAGGTCTGGGTCCCAGTATGGCTGGCCAGGATTATGCGAGGTATGGACAGAAGAAAACATTTCGCTCTGTTCCAAAACTCCAGCTTGAGTTCAGTACAGACCAGCTCATAACCAGAGGCCTCTGTAGACAACCTTCAGAGACCTCTGACCATGTGCGTCTCTCTCTCTGTCTTTCCTTTACTATCTTTCTTTCTCTTTTGTCTTGTTTATATGTGCAAACTGCAGCTTATTTTGTATGTATGTACTGTATGTGTGGGGGGATTGAAGCATGGCATGCCGAGGGTTTGTATTTTGGAAAGATTTGTTCAACGTCAACAGCTTTACAATTCTTTACAGAAAGGTTCACCAATCTTTCAAAAAAAAATGGTAGTAGCAAGATTAATAAAATATTATGCACAGTTTTGGCTTTCAATTGTTAGCTGCATGGTAAAAGCAGTTATTATACTTTGAAGCATAATTCTAGGTTGTTAAAACATCATAGATTAAAGCTTTGTTATCCCACCACAGGCAGCTGTGCTCCAGTATCTACAAACTCTAAACTAATCTTGAAATAAATGCATTTTTCACATTTTACGTTTTGGAATGTTGGTGAACTCGTTGAAGCAAAAACTGTCCAACTGCTGGTTGTTTCTGTGACTTCTGTTGCTACATTTTTAAACTAGGCTACACACTAGATGCTGGTGAGTTGTAAACTAGGCAGTTATTACATCCTTAGAACATATGACTGTAAATATATTAATGTAAATGGTTTAGGGGACCTCACAGCTTGTTTAGTAAACTGTGTTTGTAAACATTGTCAGTATTGGTGAATATTACTTTTAGGATTTTAGGATAGTATGAAGCTAAATTATATTAAGGTTGACATGCATTTATTTATTATATCACCTGGTAAAGAGTCATTGAATCCTATTTCAGCCTGAAAGAGCAATTATAACAGTATAGGAAAGGATCAGCCAAAGCATACAGGTGAAAGTGTGTGTATACACACACACACTTAAAATACTTAAATACTATAAAATACTTGAAATTGATATAAACATTTTTTGTTTTTGTGTCCCTCTATCTGACCCCTTTCTTTCTTGTTTCCTCCTTTTTCCCCCCTTCCTTCGTCAGGCAGCAGTTCCTCCATGAAGATGCCGGAGAGATCAGGCAGTGGGCGCGAGAAAGAGAGAGAGCGGGCCGAGAGGGGGGGCTCAGGTGAGACGGGCAGTGGGTCGTCAAAAGAAACAGCCGGGGAGAAGAGGAAGAGGAACCGAGCTGTGGAGAAGGTGATAAACTCCAGCAACCCCTCCAGCCCGGGAGGAGCCAAGCGCCGTAGGACGTAGCCGCAGCCGGCCTCGGGAAGTCTTGGAACGCCAGAGTGATGAGAGAGCGTTGTAGCTAATATTGGTCGTGGAAGTTCCAATGTCAAAGTGAAAAGGATGTGCAGGAAATATGGGATGCTCCTGTGCGTTATCTGCAGTCCAGAGTTTCGAGGCGGTCCTGTGCTTCAAGCATTCTCTGCTGTTTGCAGAATGAGACAGCAGTATTGAGAACGGAAAGTCTTTGGTGGGTGTGTGGGGTCAGATTAGACTGGACAAGTATGATACAGAAATGTAATAAGCTTTCCTCAGCTGAGTTTGCAAACAAAAGAGAGCTGTGGTATGTTGTTTCTTTTTAAGAATGTCTTTTTGGGGAGGGTATTTTAAGTGGTAGTTTTAGTTTTTGTCATAGACCTATCATAGGATGAAACGGAGAACCAATTTGTCCTGTGACATTTTAGGACCTACACTTCAAGCTAAATAACCTTCTGTCTTGTGTTGTTAGATGTATAGAACAACATGTCATTCTGTTAACTAGATGGCCTTTGATCAGTTGCCTAGAAAACAGTGATGGATATTTGTACTGTTTCTAGCTCATGGTTGTTTGAAATATTTGACAGAATGTGTGTTACATCTGGTGTAAGTCTTTAATTAAAAATGAAGCATTGCTTTGCTTTAACTGCTTCTGAATATCTGTCTTTCTTGATAAGTAGCAATCTTTGCTAAACACCAACAAAGGTTCATAGTAAGTAACATTCCTCCTGATCCATTCACAACCATCCTGAAGAGGCTCAACTCAGGTCCTGTAAGGCCACCGTCCTGCAGAGTTTGGCTCCATCTTTAGTCAAACCTACCTGAGATAACCAGAGTTTTTAGGATTACAGGCATGAGTGTTTGATTAGGGCTGGAAATACATTAGCAGGACAGTGACCTTCCAGGACTGGAGTTGATGCTTTGCTATAAATGATCAGTGTATTTAAGAAACTGCACTGCTTACTGCAGTAACTACACAATTAATACACTATAGAAGTTATACTCTTTAAAAAGTGTTTTAAATATGATAACTAAATCAGTTTTACAGAAGATTAAATGAATGCTGTTAAAAATAATTTAACCATTTATCATTTAAATCTTATAAAACTTAACTACAAGAATCAAATTGTGAGGGGCCATATGAAGTTTAGTTTAAAATGTGTCACAAGAGTGTTATGGTAATTGAGTATATGCAAACAAATCATATAGCATTTAAGTTGTTTTAACCAGAACATCATTTGGTAATTATCATTATTAACAAAAAAAATAAACATGTTAACAGTAATTTAACAAAGTTTCATATGTTCATTCATGTAAATTAATTCACGAAATACATCTTATTTCAGAGAACCAATCAGATTTTTCTTCAGAGAGAGAAAGTTCAAGATATTATGCTGAGTCACTGTGTATTGCTCCTCTGCCTCCCTCCATCTCTCCTGCTCTTCCCCTCAGTTCATTTCTGCTGCTGTTGCAGCTGTATCACTGCAGTCTCTTACCAGCCCCCCCACACACACCCCCCACCTCTGAGTGCCGCATTGCTGTATCAAAGTGGGGCGAGTTCATTACGCACACAGTCTGGGATTGTGCCGTCACCCCTGCAGAAGCACAGGGTGTCTGTTAGCTGAGAGGCGAGCAGTATCAGGTAAGAGGCCACAAACTTTCTCTTGCTGAATGAGACTTCAATCAAACAGACAACATGAATATAAAATAAGAGTAAATTCAGGTTGAAAATGTAATACAATATGTTATCTGTGATTAGTGGTTTATCAAATGCTATAAAAAGGAAAGGATATGGATAGCTTGATTAATTTACATATGTTATGAGACGCTATTTCAGGATTGTTTCGGCTTTGGGAATAAAAATAATGTTTTGAGATTATGTAATTTTGTTTTCTGGTCTGTTTTGTAATCTTTTTAATATCTGATATTCGGTCAAATATCAGGTTATAGTTGTTATCGCAGTTTTCATCAGGCAGTAAAGCTTAAATGGAGCTCATATTATGATAACTAGTTAAAAAAACTTAAATATTTAATATTATTTGCCCAGTATTTACATTATGTCAGAAATTACCTTCAATTGTTTTGCTCTGCTAGACTCTGCTAGAGGACTGTCTAATATTCAGCCATAAACATTTGTTTGTGGTGTGTGTTTGTGTGCGTGTGTTCTGTGCATTCTCGCCACTGTAGACTGAGAAAACTCCAGCTGTTTGTTTCTTCCCACCCTGTGTGATCATGGGGAAAGAGAAGATCCACATCAACATTGTGGTTATCGGCCATGTTGATTCTGGGAAGTCCACCACCACTGGCCACCTCATTTATAAATGTGGAGGAATTGACAAGAGAACCATTGAGAAGTTTGAAAAAGAGGCTGCTGAGGTAAGAAAACAGGATCTAAGGAACACAGAACAGAAGAATAGTTCTTCTAAAGCGTACGTTTTCTCAGAGCTGTGTCTGCTACACCAAAATTTGACTTTGGGCTTGGAGTCAAATTACGTTTTCGGTTTAAGACTGTAATGGGTTTTAACAAAATTTTATCTGAACAATAAAAGACAAAGTAGTTCTATTACATGTCCCATTTAGATTTAAGTTACCTTAGCGTAGACAGTTCTCTAATGTGTTGTGAGAATTTAAATTTATTCTAAATGATGGGTAACTCCAGACCTCTTACTGTGTGGGGCACTGGTCTCCAGCATGGTGCCTACCGGCATCTGGTAGCCTGCATGAATTCTGGGAGTTATCAGCCAAGCTTATTCTATAAATAGCTTCAATTTTAATATTTGAATTTTAATATTTTCTTTTATTTTTAATAATACAAAAAAAACGAGAAAAGGAACTACCTTAACATTTCATGTAACATTAAACCATTAAATAAATGTAACATATTTTGAAGTTTACGTACATTATGGCATAAATAAAGTTAGTACGTCCACCATGTAGCCCTCTTTATTTTATTTATTTAGGTGACCCTCATTGAGACCCCTGCTGTAGGGTAATTATGTAAGAGCCTGAGTTACATCACACTGTGACTTCCTCTTGATTTCTATGCTGGAGAGCTGAGGGAGAGTTGTTGTATAATTACATCCAACCTCCACTGGAAATAAAACGAAACTAAAAATGACCTGAATGAAAATATACATTCATTTTTAGAAGCAAGCAGGACATTAGTCAGGCCAGAACTTCTATCTCCTTAACCCACACTAGACTGAGAATGAGACAGGAGTACTTTGGGTGCAATCGGTCCAACAGGTCTGTCACTTTTGCCTCTTTGGTCATAGAGGGGCAAAATGCAGATTAAATTGGGTGCTTTAGTCATATCTTAGTACAGTGTTTTATAAGCTATTACAACATAGCCTTAGACTTCTGAAGAACAGCCTGTGAAAAAAAACAGCCTGTGAAGAAAATTACTTGTGAGTTGTGGGTACACACAATGAAGTTTCATTCTTCATTTGTATTGATAGATGGGAAAAGGTTCCTTCAAGTACGCCTGGGTTCTGGACAAGCTGAAGGCAGAGAGGGAGAGAGGCATCACAATAGACATTTCCCTCTGGAAGTTTGAGACCACCAAGTACTACATTACTATAATAGATGCCCCAGGACACAGAGACTTCATTAAAAACATGATCACTGGGACATCACAGGTAAAACAGTGCTGACTCACGTTCACTTGTATTTATGTCTGTCCGTTTGAAAGTAATGTAGCATAATGGTGCTTGATGAAAACATCACTATTCTCACCTTGTCAGATAAAATGACCTATGTCATTTGACCTACGCTCTGTATTTAAAGAAACAGCTCAGTCAGTATCCTGAGTCAGTATTTACTCAGCCTTATGTCATTTTAAAGCTGCATGCTTTTTTTAATACAAAGCTGCATGTTTTTTTAAAGAAAAATAAAGTTTAATATTGTGTTTAAATTGAATTTAAATTTTAAGTTTAAATAAAGTTTGACACTTGAATGAATAAATTAGCATTTTCAATTTGCAACAATGCATTTAATTAAGTAGTGCTTAACAGACCCCCTAAGTTATTTAAATATAATTATGTATATAATGATTCACAGTGGAGTGGCGTATGCAAAAACGTTTTTAAATACCATATCTTCCATCTTTCCTCTCCCAGGCAGACTGTGCAGTTTTAATTGTGGCAGCTGGGGTGGGTGAATTCGAGGCGGGCATCTCTAAAAACGGTCAAACGAGGGAACACGCCCTACTGGCCTACACACTGGGTGTCAAGCAGCTAATTGTAGCTGTCAACAAGATGGACTCAACAGAGCCGCCCTACAGTGAGAAACGCTATGATGAGATTGTTAAGGAAGTAAGCGCCTACATTAAAAAGATCGGCTATAGCCCCGCCTCCGTGCCCTTTGTCCCTATTTCTGGTTGGCATGGCGACAACATGCTGGAGTCATCATCTAATGTGAGTCTTATTTGTAAGTGTGTGTTTATGGTAATTCTGTGCACCTATTACCTGACACCACTTCTCTATTACAGTGTTGGCATACTGGCAACTCAATTATTAAAACGTCTAATATTTGTTGAGCAGATGCCATGGTTTAAAGGCTGGAAGCTGGACAGGAAGGAACAGCATGCCAGTGGTGTTACTTTGTTGGAAGCTCTTGATACCATAATGCCCCCAACACGGCCCACTGACAAACCCCTGCGTCTACCCCTACAAGACGTCTATAAGATCGGAGGTGGGAACTGAAGCCAATCACGCAAAGCTGAAATGTATTGAGTGATGCAATTTTTTTAAGGTCAGCCTGTGATGAGTCCAGAAACCTTCTTAGATTGAACAAAATCAGTGTACACACATTCACATTTGAGAGTCATGTATAATGAGAATAATATATAATGATAATAAGGTAAAAGAGTAAGCTTGCATTATATGCATTCAGACATTTTCAGTATGTACATTATTTGGAAATCGAACCCTTGGCCTTGGCGTTGCTTGCACCATGCAGTACCCATTGAGCTACAAGAATACTGACTCGTTCCCTTCAGGTATTGGGACTGTACCAGTGGGCAGGGTGGAGACAGGCATCCTACGGCCCAGCATGGTCGTCACCTTCGCCCCGGTCAATATCACCACCGAGGTGAAATCAGTGGAGATGCATCACGAGTCCCTGAGCGAAGCGCTACCTGGAGACAACGTGGGCTTTAATGTGAAGAATGTGTCTGTAAAGGACATCAGAAGAGGAAACGTGTGCGGCGACAGCAAATCAGACCCGCCCCAGGAAGCTTCAGGCTTCACAGCACAGGTTGGAAAACGCTTGCCAGCTTATTTATTTACAGTATCTTAACCATTTCTCTGTTAATTTCTTTGTCTCTCTTTCCATTAGGTGATCATCTTGAATCACCCTGGGCAGATCAGTGCAGGTTACTCTCCGGTTATAGACTGTCACACGGCTCACATCGCCTGTAAGTTTGCTGAACTCAAGGAAAAGATTGATCGACGCTCTGGCAAAAAGCTGGAGGACAACCCTAAAAGCCTGAAGTCTGGAGATGCTGCCATTGTAGACATGATACCAGGAAAACCAATGTGTGTGGAGAGCTTCTCTCAGTATCCTCCACTGGGTATGTGTGCATCTGCCGTATTACATGAAATCACACACTTCAACTTTCAAGAGCAGCTAAATAACAAAAAACATTCAGAAGTATACAAACTGTATGCTTGTTATTTACCCCCACACTGCACATACAGTAGCAGTATAAAACATGCAAACTAAAATTTAAAACAAGTATATCAGAGACATTTAAAAAGACATGATGATTCATGTTTGTTGTTCTCAAGTTATATAAATCAATCATAGTTCATTTGTCTTTACTTTTCCATTATTTGCAATTAGTCTGAAGTCTCAGCTTACATTACCATCGGCCACTTGATCTCATAATTAATGAGACTCATTGTAATCATGCTCGGGTTAAAGGTCTGACTGATCAGTGATGTAATTATCTACATCATCCTCTTCAACATGAGCTCATTCTGACATATTACTGGCACTGATGTCATCTTCTCCTTCTGGATCTGTATTGCATCACTTTTAACACTATAACACTATAGGGTTATATATAAAGCAGACCCTATAGCTATAGATTTGTGTTCCCTTTTATTAACCTGCTAATTCATTGCAACTTATTGTTTATATTTCATCTTGGTCTTATTCTACTTCTACTTAACCCACTTCATTCTCTACTCATGAATCTGAACAGACGAATCTGATTGAACAGATGAATCTGATTGAACAAACGAATCTGATTAGGTTGAGGTCCATAGGTGGCTCCTCAAAATAAGGTGAAGTCACTGATTAAATTTGTGTGTGTTTTCTCAGGTCGCTTTGCAGTCAGAGATATGAGGCAGACTGTTGCCGTTGGTGTCATCAAAAGCGTGGAAAAGAAAATTGGAGGAAGCGGAAAAGTAACCAAATCAGCCCAGAAGGCTCAGAAAGCTGGCAAATAAATCTCTGAAAGTTACCCTTTCACCTCAGGCCCCGCCCAGCTCACACAACCAATCAGCTGCCCCCCTCCTTCATCCGGGCATGCTCAGTCCGTTCCCTCATGTGTGCTTGAACATATATGCTCTAACCAACTGGATGCAACTGCTGGAGTTTGAATGGTGGATGGAAATGAAGGATACAATATATATTTTGACAGGTCACACTGTATGTTCACTAACAGACTGTTACACACATTGTGCATGGACGTCTGTCTTAATATATGCACGGCATCTTTTAAAATAATGTAGCTGGTATTGTGTAATGTGTGTGTGTTTGAGTGTGTGTGTTGTACAGTTGGAGAATGTGGAGGAAAATGTTTGTGTAATTGAAAGCCACACTTTGACAAAATAATAATAATGATTATGATATCCAAAGTGAATAAACTGCTGCTAGACATTTTGTATAGTTTGTAAGTGAGCATTGATTAAATCAATCAAAAGCATCATTCGTCTCCGCCTTTCAGGTCTTAATGAGACCAGAAATCTGACCATTGTAGCTGAAACAACTGACGAATAAATAAAATATTGCCCATAAACCTGAGTTTATAAATTAAATATGATGTCACTGTGTGTTTATTATCTGTAGGTACACGACAACTCTATCTGTTTTCTGTGGTTCACAGTCCATATTATCAAAAATTATTCACATGATCATGCCTAGGAAACATACAGAGGCAGACAGGTATGACTGACTGAATGAAGGGTCTTAAGCTGAGATTTGACTCAGACTATCACTGTGCCCCCTGGGCATCACTGGATGGAAAAATGTTCTTAGTGAAAAAGGGAGACATGTAGGATTTCAAGAAGGATTGAGATAAGTGGTGGTTTATGTACCACTGTTAGGAGCTTAGATTTCTAGTAATGGAGTCGGGGGAGTCGGTCAAATAAACTGGCTCAGTGGGACAAGATTTACATGATAGAACGTTTCTCACTGAAAGAATGTTTACACTGTGTACCATCAGGATCTGGTGTGTTTGTAATTATGTATGACACTTGTCTGTATTAATGTAAAAGTCTCACTTGGGGAGCCCTCCTTTTTTGGCTAGTAAATATATAGTAAAAAAAAGAAAAAATATATATATACAGTATATACATACAAATCTGCATACATACATACTACAAACACAAATCTTAATCTTGTGTACTTAAATATAATGATTATGATAACTTTAATTAAAGGTAATATGCAAACAGAAAGGATTCGATTAGAAGACACACTGCGTTGGCACATGAAGCACAAATACAGAGTTGAAACCAGACCATCTAGACCTGGGCATGTGTGTGAACTCACAAGATCTTATGTTGTCATAAGATCTCTCATGACTACATAAGCCCGACTTTGTATTATTTATGTGGAATGTCTGATGTTTTTCACCTTATTGAAAGATTGTGGGGTTCTACTGGACTCGGTTTGCAAATTTGAAACTGTGGTGAGTGGCCACAAGGGGTCACTGGTGTATTTACCTAAAGGTGACCCCAAGCTATCTGTCTCTTTAATACTTAAGCGTTTGAATAAACCAGGATGGTTTGTAATCTAAGGGTTGTAAAGCAAATAACTTAATTTTAATTACCTCACACATATACTTAACAAGCCATTACACTCACATTTCTCAGTACTATCACACTTTTGTTTAGCAAAGCTATAGGAGACTTTTATTAAGAAAAAATATGATACAAATTATTGGACAAAGTAGCCTACTAATAGATGTGTTAGTTACTTAAAAACTGCAGTATAATGATTTTAGTCAGGGTTGTAATGTGTCTTTTCTTGTCATTACCCAATGTTTACAATTCCTCTCACTGCTTTTCAAAACAGTTATAAATGATTCTGAGGCTAAATCACAGCAGTTAATGACACTTGGCTCTTTGCCTGGTGTGGTCTGAATGGCAGTGGGGGGCAGGAACGGTCCTTTAAAATGATAAGTGAAATAATTATGGTAAGTGAGCAGGAATGCCCACCAAGGGCCGCAGGATCGGGGTGTTGTGTTCGGTGCAATAAATTAAATTGTCAGGCCTTTTGTCCAACCCTTCAACTGTGAGGCATGAATCATACGCCTAACTGAGTGCCCACAGAAACCAGAGTACTAAGGAATGTTCGGAATAGAATACTGACTGCTTAAGAACATACACAGTGTGTAGTGTATGCTGTATATTATTGAAAAATGATATGTGAGTGAAAGTTTGTAACGTTGATAGTTAAGTGAATGCGACATTAATAGTTTCAATTATGTGTAAGTGAAAAAGTATGCGACATTAATACTTTAAATTATGTGTAAGTGAAAAAGTATGCAACGGTAATAGTTTAAATTATGTGTAAGTGAAGAAGTATGCGACATTAATAGTTCCAATTATGTGTAAGTGAAGAAGTATGCAACATTAATAGTTTAAATTACGTGCAATAGTATGCAAAATATATGAAAACAGTATGCAAAATTATGGTTTAAATTGAATGTAAGTGAAAGAGTTTCTGAAGAATTTGTTTCTGAATGCAAATAGGATACTGGTTAGTGAACATTACACTATATGCTGTACTGCCTATTATTTTTAAATAGTATGTGAAACATTATATAGTATTATACATTATACAGTTATATAACAATAAATGTCTCAGTATGTTACAAGAACTCGTTTAAATTATGGGATGTTATTTTACAATTTTGCAATTTAATTTTGTAATAATGTCTTAGCCTGTAGCAGTCAGATGGAATATTTTGTCAAAATGGTTGACACTCCTTCTGCCTCATTTGTCACAAAGGTTTGCATTGGATTGTGGGATACGGCATCCCACACAGCGCGCTTCGGTTGTTACCGCACATGGCAAATCACCTGACAGTTCCATATCTACAGAAAATTTGAATACAATACACAGAAAACAGACTGCATGTTGCATTTCGAACAATCGTACGGTAGCATGTTATTACGGAGCTCCCACACTGTAATGTGTATCTGTGCAAGAAGTGGGGTTATAAAAAATGAGTAGCTACTAAAAAAACATAACTATTCATAATGCAAATATACACAAGCTGTAATGAGTAAAACCTGAGACATCCCACTGTCTCATCACTGTCTCACCCACGCCTGCGTGTTTACCGTGTATTGGCAGTGAGGGAATCTGAACACAAGAGCATGTGACCTTATCAGCATTCAGTGGTCTTCTACATTGCACTGACATTTACAGGAAGTAATTGGCTGTGGAGAGCACAAAAGACCTTGTTGACCTAAGAAATCTTTCACTTCTGTGGACACACTGAGTCCTTGGGGAGGCCAGTGGGAAACAGAGGGACTGGAGTGCCAGAGCAACTGCACCGACGTTGGAGATGAAACCAAAAAGCTTCTTTTCACTCACCACAGGCCTGTAACTGGGAATCTTTAGCATAATTTATTTCAATTCACTTCATCAAGACACATTTTCTCATAAACCATTTTTACTGTCTTGTGCCTATTTATGACTCCATTAATAGATTCATCACACATGGATGATTGCATTGAAAAAGTGATAACTGGCATTATTGTTAATAGATACCCGGTGTCATGACTCTAATTGACTTGCTGGAAAAATAGAGACTGACACTCTAATTGGCTAAAAGTATAATAAATTAGTCAAAGTATTTATTATGCTTACATGTGCATGGTGTAAAGAATGTGTTAAACTTTGTTGGCCTGCTTCTTACCTTTCACATTGCTCTCTACTTTATGAGCAGAGTACGACCAAAAACAGCTGCTTGATCGTATGTATACGGGTGTTCACGGACAGCTCCAATATTCCATTCAGCAGACTTTTAACAAACGCTCCAAATATACCAGAGACTGATAAATAATTGAGTGGGAGCTTTGAATAATTCAGCGCACATGTTAAAGTCTGGTCGCTGGGAAGGTTTTGGCGAGTGGATGTAAGAAAGACAAATGTTCAGAAAGAGGACCAGAGAGACTCACATCAGCGGAGAAATCTGGTACGACACCTTTTGGTCTTCCACTCGGTGACAGATTCCATTCGCATAACTTAATATTGAAGAGTAATTGTTAACGGCATAAACCTAAAACCCTTTGCAAGTACTCAGAATCTTTGCCTGTTTAAAGGCACAATGCCACAAAAACTTTTCCTCATCAGTTTTGTTGGTGTGATGTTCTTCTTTGTTTCTTCCAAACTTTGTTGGAGATTTGCTCTCTGATTTCTCGTCTGAACTCACTGTGATGATGCCAGGAATGAACTTGCCGGGAGCCTCTCGGGGGTGGGGGGTTGGTACATGAAGTCGTCTCAGAGTTAACCTAGTTTTCATCCCAGTTAGAATAGCACAGCGGTCATCACTCAGTCTGCTAAGAATAGAGACAGATGACAGCAACTCCGGTCAGCGCCAAGCCTTGAGAGGCGTGTCCTATCTATGCCCCCATACAACACTCAGGGTCCATCAATGCCTGAGGCCCCTGAAAGATATTTTCAGCTGATGCAGTTTTTATTTCTCTCATCTGCATAGAGTTTCAGTGGTTTTAATGTGAATTTGAGACTCAGATCATGTGTCTTATCAAAATAATTCTGTTAAAATGATTAATTAAAGGCAAAATTCACCCCAAAATAAAAATTGTTTCATCATTTAATCACTCTTCTGTCATTCTAAAACTATCTGAGTTTTTTGTTTCTACAGAAGACAAAAGAAAATTTTAAAGAATGTTTAACCGAACAATATTTGTTCATATTGACTTTCCACCATGAGGGTGAACAACATATTACCAGATTATACAAATTATGGCCAAAAGTAAACAGAACAGACCCTCTTCTGGAAGGTGGTCAGTGACATTCATTCCAGACAGATGTAAAGATTTGAGTACACAGCCATGCAATCTCCATTGACAAACAATGGCTTTAGAATGACTTGTATTGAAAAGCTTTTACATGCACAAAGAGACATCAGACACAACATGCAAAAATTCTGTATTAAGAAAAACCAAGACATCAGCTTCATTACATAGCTTTGCAACTGGAATGCAGCAATAAGATTTCCCAGTATCTGTACCAGACCTAACAAAAGCTCTAGTGAATAGGACGTAAACACTCAGTAATTCAGTAATTCGTATATAAGCACTTATAGCAACATTTATTATAAAGTCCTATCAGAAGAGATAGAAACCGTCCGTGTATTCATTATATTCATTGTATTAATGCCAATGCATATGGAATTGGCTTTTGATGCGTCTACATGTGTACAATGTTTGCATTAAAAAATATAAATGTGTCTTATACCATGAATGAATAAACAAACCAGTATATCCACTAAAAATGTCAAATATAGAGAAAAAATTGCCAGTCTTTCTGTCATGTAACGTCTTATCTAACCCTATCAAAGAGTTTCTGTATCATGCTGTAAGTCAAAGTCAGACCTGATATTGTCAGAGTTGGTAGATAGAGTTTGTTTCATTTCCTCTGTAATCATTGTGGAACCCTGCAGCCTCAATTAGTTAAATGGGCAATTAGGAAAATGAAGGCAGTGTGACGTCCCCCTCTTGATTACTGACACTGTGGGCCATGTACAGACTTCAGATGGAAATATAACATCAGATTGTACAGAGATTATTTTCATCAGTGATTAATTAAATGAAGGCACCAAAATGTCTCTTCAAATGTGACTCAGAATGTCTCAGAGTTTCACTAAATTAACAATCATGCATGTAATTAAAAATAATAAAGCTGTTTTCACGTTGTCACATAACTGAGGAAACATGTTAAATTGTCAAACAACTTTTTATTACATTTTTCTTTATTATAGTTATATTCTTTCTTTCTTTCTTTCTTTCTTTCTTTCTTTCTTTCTTTCGCTCGCTGTAGGTTGCCCTGATGCTTGTTTGACTTTGTTCTTGTCAGTGGAAGAATTAATAGATTTAGAGGAGAAATGTGACTGCAAAACAGCAGATCAATATGAAGCAATTATGACAAATGTCAGAGGTCTTTGTGAGCACTTGCAGTGACGGATCACAGCGCTGTCATCCACAGATAGTGTTAACACATCTTTATCTTTATTCTTCCTTTTTTTCAAAAGAAACCTTTATTGAAATACTGACAATTTGAATGTGACAATATAGTTATTAAATGTGTCAAAAGTTAATCATACAAATATTTCATTGTCATGCTCAATATCTCTACCAGGGTAAACAGCTTGTGAGACTTTATAAACAAAGTGAAATATTTTGCAACCAGTTACTTATTTTTTACTAGTTTTATTTACTTTTGTGTTACTATTTTTATTAATGACTCAACCAGTTTGGTAACTTCAGTTAATTTAATATAAATACAGTAGATTCAATTTTAGATTTGTAGAAGATAAAATTCTGCTTGGTTCATATAATCTTGTCATACTGGAAATTGTGCAGCTTCTTCCATTTTAAGTACTATTTTAAGTTCTATCTATCAGTGGATGTTCCTCCAACACTTCTGTTCAGACAGTCATCCCCCCAGTGAGACCCTCATGCACTGTGATTCATCTCATTGCTGTAGCGATGTGGATGACTGGAGCAGTGAGACAAGACCTCCTGCTTCAAATGACCCTTTGCTGAATGGAGTTCTTAGGTATAATTCCAGCCACCTTAGGAAGGTAATAGCTGAAAAAAGAGCTGTTCTTTTCTATCAATATCTTCCACATAAATCTGTCTGTCTCTCTCAGTTGCGGTTTAGTAATATCAGTTTATGACAGAACCTGTTGATTCTGAGAGAATCGAGGGATTGTAAAACTAAACTAAAACTTTAGTTTATTAATTTAGTTTCATTCCTTCATACGGAACTCAAATTATTGTGGTCATTGTAGAGTGATACAATATCTTGTAAGCATCTAATGTTTTTACAGAGATATAGAGGAGTTTTCTTTGAGAGAGGCATGACTCCTCAAAAATGAAGATAAGAAAACAATCAACATTACAAAAACAAAATGATATTAAAACGTGTCTAAAGCACAATAAAGCCACAATGTTTAAAAGTGACACATAAAACTTCAGAAAGAGGCAGCATCTCTTTTGTGTGGGCAAATACAGTGTATGCAATGAGTTTATATGTGGGGGGTCTTTGTGATTGTCTTATCCTGTAAATAGACACTCAGTCATTATCCCAAGAAGCACTTTTTTGTGGAAACAGTTTTACTGAGTGCTCACATAATAGACTGAGTTAGACACTCACATAATAGACTGAGTGCTCTACACTTAATCATTAACAGAATTCACATTACACACTCTGTAATGTGAATCACTGATTTGGAGTGAACTCCAAAGTAATAGGAAATTTGTGATCAGTAAGAATACTTAAACACTGATTCTGATTGCCATAAGATTCTATAAGTGGTTAAATGACGTCAGGGTTATTACATAACTGGCTTTAATTAAAGTCAAGTTTGTTGTCCATTATGCTTTTCCACCAATACAGATACAGCGGTTGCTCCCCCTCCTTTTATAAGTGGCCCAGTACTTTTGCTCAATAAAGCGGTTAATTGTAGAAGAGTGTGTTTATGCATTCTTCAGACCTCATGAGCCTTTTCAACTATTCTCATTATCGATCACCAGACCAAAAAATGCCTTTAGGGAGCACGATCTGCGTGAAGACAAGACAAGAGATAATACGTTTTACCACAGCAAATGAGCCAGCAGTCCTCACTGCTTAGCACAGCCTGGCAGGCCAGGTCTCCTTACTGTGAGCGAAACTAATGTTTATTAGGTCGGAGACTCCCAACAGTCTTGGAGATAAAGATGGATACGGATCATCCCTAATGGCCACCGAGGGGGACTCTTGGATATTGCTTCACCTAATAACATTTCACAATGTTCTGATAACCGTAAGCTGCCAACTGAAGAGCAGCTTTAGCAAATATAGATCCAGTTTTGAGATTTTACACTTTCATCTGTGTGTCTGTCTGTCTCTCTTCTCAAAGTCAGCATAATCAAAACTGACCTTAAGGAAAAGTTCTGTTATGCTGTTAACCTCTCCCTAGCTTCACCTCTATCCCTAATATTAAACATAACTTTATATACTGTGTTTATTGGTGGCTTTTAAAGGTGCACCATGCAGGATTTTCAGTTACAGTTTGTAAACACCCAGTCAGAAGTGCACACCCCCTTCCTTTTTTATCCAAAGCTACTTTTATCCAAAGTTGCTTTGGATAAAATCGTCTGCTAAATAAATATACGTAGCTAAATGTTAGTGGTTGGTTAGGCAGTTTTGGAGAGGCTAGCAATACCAAGCTAGCTTTGAAAGCATAAGAACCCACCTTCCCTTCAAATTGCCACACATCGAAAATAAATGAACATGTACATAATTTAACAGGAAAGAAGGACATCCAATCATTGCATTCTGACAGAATGCAATGATTGGATAAAGATTTTATGGTCCTGCGCCTTCCACAGAAGATATATATTTATATATTTAGACTTAAGATTTAAAATATATTTAGACAACGTTACTTACTGATTGTTATCAAGATGTCACATCAAAATAACAAAAATGTTTTTGGAAAAATCGCCTACTCTGCCTTTAAGGCACATTCCTGATCTTTGTAAAAGCTGAATGACCTTTGAAACTGTTTCACCAAACCATTCTTTGATTCCAATTGGATAACATTCTAATGTCCTGTCCAACATTGTTTCTTGATATTGGTTGAATATCCTGTTCCTCTATATGCCACATTACAGAGGTTACAGAGAACAGATTGTGAATGACAGTTCCTGTTGACTTAACAAATACTGCCAAAAGGGCATGTAGAACATCTTTTCTCAGTTGCCTAAAGGGCATGTAGGAAGTTTAATGTCAAACAGAGGAAATATTCAGGACGGCTCATACTGCATCACTATGTTTTTAACCATAAGGGGTGGAAAATGATGCCCCAAACCACTGATCCAAGATCAGTACATAGCAAGAGATGAAGTCACTGCAATAATTAGATTCAAAACATTTTCTATATTTGGCTGGACATTAATGGACGGACCCACTGGTTTAGTTCAGGCTGCTGAATGGCCTTTATATCCCTAAATGAGAAAGTCTACAGCTCTCTGTCCATGTGAACTGAAGCTTCATCTACTTTAAATGACTTTTCGTGCAGCTACTTTCAACCCAGTCCGTTCAGACCAGATTAAATGTACCTTCCTTTCATTATATTACTCTTCAGGGCCTGCTGTGCCACATAATAAAAGTCATTTGAAGGTAATTACCCAGTGCTTTATAACACACTTCTCTCACTTTTGATTTATTCATATGTTGTTTAGGCATTCATATGCAATAGCCTCTTCTCTTTGAAGTTTCTGATGTGGAAAGATTAAACCAAGTGCATCTAAAAAGTTGGCTGGAAAGTTCTGGTCCAGATGTCCTGATAAGAGTTCCATAACTAGACAAGCCAGATAAATGTTTCCTGTTTGAAAACGATCCATGTGGTTTGAAAAGTAACAAGAGGAGAAACAGAAGATGAGAAGAAATAGACATATTTTTGGTTATAGTATGATGTCACTATTTTTCAGAAATTCAGACAAGGACAATCAACACATCTCAGATGTGTCAATATTTAATCACTATAGCATTAGTTTCTTATTTGTTATATTGAAATAGTTGGTTTATCTACCACTATTTTCACATCTGTGACCACTAAGGGTCCTGTGGTTTTGGACTGTAATGATCTTTTCCCACCAAAAACAAAATGAGAAAGCTGGAATGCCAGTTTAAGAGACATCTTTTATTAGTTGTTTTTCGCTTGACAAAGGATGCATGTTTAAAAAAACCCGACATTCTTAAATAATTTTGGTCCCTGTTAATTTAGGGAAGCACTGTTATAATTTAAAGATCAAAGATTTTTGGTTAATTTGTGCAGTGATTGTTCACTCTTGGAGTGAATAGGCCTTAGCACGCACAGACTATGGAAGCAATTCATAAAATAAGTAATTAATAAGTAAACAACAAGCAAGGCTGGTTTCTCTATAAAGGGTAAAAACTGGGTCTCTGTGCTGCTGAAAACACATTGTTCTGTTTTTGTAAGCCTCAACACCAGCCAAAACAGCAACATTAGCTTAACCAGTGGAGGAAGTTGAGGGCGTAACAATTCTTTCCAACTGTCCAATCTGTCCAACCAACTGGCAGAAGTAGGAAGACCTGAGGAAACCTTTTCTAAAAAAATGACAGTTTGGTTCCACTAGTTGGCCAAAGTTGACTTTGTGTACCATGTCACAATGGAGTCCCATGGGTTTAAGTGTTATTATCATTAGCAATCACATTTTATGTTTATTGTGATCTATTCTATTACTTTTGCATTACCTATTGAGTTCAAGTGTACTACAGGTCATCAAAGAGAATAAGAGATGGTTGTGGCATCTCGATTTAATTGTAATCTGTCTAGATGACTTTATGTGGCCAAAATTAACATCCAGTGTGTCAGTGGCAGTAATTGGCAATGGCAGTTGTCAAGAAAACTCAATTGTAAGTAATGAAGCTCTGTTGAGAGTCTAATACTTCAAACATCTGCTGTTATGTTGTGATGTGCAGAAGAGCACGCCACTAAAATTCACATATCGACACGCAAAGGCATTGTGTCAGCTTTCTCACAATTCCTCCCAAGCATCACATTAAATATGCTGTAAAAGGTCAGTTTTTGATTGAATATTTGCGCTTTAATTTCCTGACATTAATCAGGGACACTGCATGCTGGAGAAATTACTCTAGCTGATGGATAGAAATAATCTGGAATTTGTAAAATGGCAAAATCTACATATGGATTTGAAATGGATTTTAATTATTTGTTAATTATTTGCCCTGACCCATAATGTCATTCATGACATAGATTTAATGATATACTCAGTACACTGGACATCATTTTTCAGTATATGCATCTTTAAAGGTAAATGAGTCATATGAGACACGTTAGATCTTTATTGTTTTTTTTTACACTTTGAATAAACCATAAGTTTTGTGTTTTCTGACCAAGATGACAGAGAGATGTTTTTCATGTTGTTGAACGACATCGCTAAGTGCCGCTTTTGATAAAGCTACAGTGTCCTGAAGAATCACGATTATGTTTATTCACTTTGATGGACACAATGGATGACATAAACAAATCTTTTCTCAACTGAGAGGTCTGCACCAATGACATTCTTGGATTCCATTATTGATTGAATTTGAATTCATAACATTATGTAATGGGACTATATTGACATACATAATTCAATGACAAGTTGAGGTATGTATTCTCAGTGTAACTAATCACAATAAAAACACAATTAAATGAAAAGAGTTTCCCCACAAGTGTTCAGAACTCAAATAAGCACAAATAGAAACAGGTAAGAAATTTGATTTGTACACTCTATTATTCAATTTATATGGAATTTGATGTTTTTAAAGTTTTTTTAGTTTAGTCATCAAGTTAGGACTTTGGTTTTGCTTATGAAAAACATTTTTCTGATTCAGAGTAAAAAGCATTTGATGGGTTTTCAACTTCATGAAGCAAAAAATACAATACAACAGTCTCTAAAACTACTTTAATATTTGAAATTCTTTCCTTCCTGCTACAAAACACACACACAATTACTGAAAATTACATTAACCTTGAATAATATTCAGACCAGTCGAGCATGAACACTTGGTAGTTTGTTTACGTATTTAAATCTGCCTGAACAAAGAAGTGTGAATGTGCTAGACTGATGGATCACCGCTGAGAACGGGAGAGATAAAGAGAATGTGTGTTTGCTCAGATGTGAAAGTCATGGAGACAGTAATGTGCGGCCTGGGTATTTAACTGTCAGACTCAGACCACAGGAAAGATGTTGTAGCGGCTGATGAGGGTGTAATTACAGGCACAGTGAAGGGGTGAGTACCCGGGCAGCTTTGTTATACCCACACGCGCACAAACATGCACACACGCACCACAGAGCTGATAATTACTGTCGCACCTGTCTGAGAGCTGGTTCTCCTCCTGGGCTGAATGAGGTGAGACAGCTGTTCTTGCAGTGAGAGGTGTGGAGACACACCTGTCCTGCTGAGATCCACCTAGATACAGCGTGTGTGTGTGTGTGTGTGTGTACATGTGTGTACATGTGCAGTGTTTTTATAATGATGTTGTTATTTATGCTTAAGGCGTTTGAAGTGCATTTTTCTATTGTATATTCGGGCAATTGTGCCCCTGGAGGGCCACCTTCTTACACGAGTGGTCCAACCCTAATCAAACACACCTGAACCTGATGCTAATCAGGATCTATGTGAATATTACAGAACAATGTCCTCCAGGACAAGGCTTCTACTGAATTGATGTAAATGTAGTGCGGGTGCTTGTAGCCTGGGTACCAAACTGAAGGTGTGGCTTCTTGTTTGGTTCATTGTGTTGTCTAGCTCACACAATTGAATCTTGTCACTGATTGGTGCAAAACTCTAAACAATTTGTATCATTGGTAAATACATCTGAACATGGCTGCTTCCCTATTATAAAGAATGCCAAAGCAGTACATCAAATCAGTTGAATGCTAGAGATGTAGTGGTTGTATGCCCAGCTACAACCCAGCTGCATGCTAAACTACAGGAACTACAGAGGAAGTTTCAAGTTGTTCAATTTGTCTTAAATGTAAGTAAAGTTCATAACTTCAATGTCTTATTAGATGTTTACATTTAAAAGAATGATTGTGAGTTATTATTTTATTATTATCTTTTTGTTTGTCATAAATTTGATATGGTTTTGTTTACTGTGTTTATTCTTTTAAATTCTAGTGGTGATTATTTTGTATTGTTGTCATTTTATTTGTACAAATAACAACTTTTATAAATCAGTTATATTATAGGGCATTATGAATACCTTTAGTAATGAGTTCTGCAGGCTTTAACTGCTGTGCAAAGCAGATGAAGTGAGGTGGGTCAACTCCAGTCACAGTCATTTTGCATTTTCTATGGTTTGAAGTTTATTTATGTCATTTATCAATGAGGAACTCACAACGGAGACAAACAGACACCATCCACTCATGGGCCCGAAATGAGACACCCTTCCTTCAAAGGAACTGCCTGTCCCAGGTTTTTAGTTCAGCTGGTAGAGCGTGACACTAGAAGGTTATGGGAATGATCCCAAGGGAACATGTGACTTAATTAAATGCATAAAACCTTGAATACATTATAAATCACTTTTGACATTATTGCCAAAAATAAAAATTAATGGCATTTTAAACTTAAAACTTAAAATATAAATTAACTTAAAAAATGTAAAAATCAGAGACCGACTTGACCATCTGGATTTTAAAACAGAATTTGTGAAAATTTGACTAATGTAAACTGAACATTATTTAAAAAATGTACTTAATTTTATTACTAATAATTACCAATTATCTAATAGCAATAAATAACCTTAAAGTCACCATGAAATGAAAGTTGCAGTGTTTTTTTCTTCCTTATGGTGATGCTAATGGCTATAGTAAACAGTGAAATGGCTTCGGGAATGAAAAAAATTTTTAGAGGGACCTGTAGCAAGTCCTGGTTTCATCCTTTGAGAACAGACTGGATCATTGAAGGTTAGAAGGGTGGAAACTGCCTGGTGATTAGACAGTCAATATAGTCATCATAGTCCCGCCCCCATGCCGAGACATTATCATATACATTAACAAAAGAAGAGATTCTCAAAATATGCTGGGATAACATTGAATAATTTATACAGTATTTTTTATTATTATTACACTAGTAATATAATGTTAAAAGAAATTGCATTAAATTATGAAACACACAATCTCACACTTTCAAACCTCACTGTATGTGTTAAATATCTGCCAAATATCTCTAAAATTTACGTTTAAATCTTTAAAGTCTGAAGTTTCATCATGTTTGGAAGGGCAAAGAGAGCGTCAAGAACAGGCAAACACTGTGAGGCCAATGTGAGGCCAAATGAATATTTATCACCAGCTGAACAGGGAGTGGTCAGGGGACCACTGTGAAATGTTTATTCATAAAGGGATTATGTAAAATAGCCAGAGAGGCGTGTTGGTACATTCAGACAGGGTCTAATGGTCAGTAATTAAAACTCAAAGATGGTGTTAAAAGCAGCAGAGAGCAGTCTTTGTTTTGGGTGTTGAAGAGAAAGACTGGTATTCCCTCTGGAGAGCTGCATTAATCCCATAGCATTCTGTGCCTATGTGCAATATGCATTGATTAGTGTGTGTGTGTGTGTGTGTGTGTGTGCTGACAGATGGGGGAACATCACAGGCCTGTCTCAAATCAAACACCCACACATGTTCTCTGACCAGACATTTGTTTGTCCTTGTCTTTTCACCTTTTTGACTTCCAGTGGGTTTCTCACTTTCTTCTATTCATCCACAATTTGTTATGCACCTTAAAATTATATTTTTAAATCTGAGAATTTTTTTTGGTGAGTTTAATATTACTCACAAAAAGATTTGTATGGTCTTCACATTCTGTGTATCCACTCTGGCCCTTTGGATTTTCCCCAGGATTTTTCCAAAGGCTTGTTTGTGTTGCTATAGGCTAATGTAAGCTTAGTGGTTGATTTTGCATGTGCTTTGGCGTGTGTAGGTCGTATGACTCAAGGAAAGGTGTTTTAAATGAGGTTAACAGGTTCAAAAGTAATGAACACAATATGCCTTGTTCAGATTGGTCAATTGGTAATTGTGCAATTAAATATTTCTGTAAAATTATCACTAAAATGAATATTGTACCATTAAACCAAGCAACACACACACACACACACACACACACACATGCTCCATCACCGCCAATGAGGAAACCTCCTCTGAATATAAAGCTCTCTTGTACTAGGAGTCACAGGAGCAGGTGAAATTACACTATTACTGTATGAATTGTATGTCTATGAATGTTGGCTGAATGTTGTTACATAATCACACTGCAGAAATCTGTCCTGTATATAAACATGCCAGACTCTCTGTATCTCTCTTTCTGCATCTTTCCTGTACAGTATACAATGGCCAGACACGCATATTACCATTAATGAGACATCAGTGGAGGCCAAATAGTTGAAAGCGGCTATGTGCTAGTCTGCCTCCACAGCCCACTCAAATATACTGTATGTATCATCTTGACATTTACTGTATGCTCTTTAAAATGAAATTTGATGAAAGGAAAATTTTCCATATATCTTACAATATTTTGACTATAAAAAAGCATAAATTCATGACAGCTTTAAAGCAGCATAAATTCAGACTTGCTAGTCCTCGGTCAGGCATGGAAATGTACTAGATACAGGGAATGCTTGAAAGTCATGCTTGTAGATTACACCTGCACATATATCAACCCATAAGTCCAGAC
>JAZGTK010003889.1:0-25994 GCA_036877625.1 Ambastaia sidthimunki
TATTCATTTTTAAAGCTTGTCTCAGAGTTGTCATAGTAACAGGAAGTGCAAGTCTCACTGGGAACAGGTTTATGTACCATAAACAGGATTGGATCACTGTTTTTTAAGCTGAGAGGATAAGTCTGTACCAGTTATTCAGACCTAACAAACATCAACACAGGACTTTTCTTCTGGCTGTGAATAATAAACTCTGTATAAAAAATATACTGTATAATAAACTCATACAGAAAGCAAAACAGTATTTTCCAATTCATTTAGAGAACAAACATCAATACACACTAATTTTATTTTTAATCTAATTAGAACTTAAAATATTTGAATCAGTAAATTCATTTATTGCAGCATATGGCGATGAAGTGTGTGAAGACAACTAACACAATCTGATTAGGCAAACAGGTTCAGAGATAATCACCAAACTCATGCAGAACTACTAAATATCCTAAATGAACCAACATTTAATTGTCACAAATCCCTATGAAGACATGATCATTGTAAGGACCCTTTCTGACCTCTCCAAAACAACTATTAAGGCAAACTTTCTGTGTAATTAATTACAGTTACAAAAGCAGCTCTTTACAACACTCACCAACTTGAATAAATCTGATCAGATACATGAGGATTGTGTATTAAGTGTATTAATCCAAAGAAAGACTGTTTGTTGCAGATAAATGTGGAGGGAAAGTTCATTTTTAAAATGAAATGGAATTCTGCTCAACTACACTCAGATTCCACACAGTGACTCTAAATGATCAACACCATAAGTTGTAGTTAATTCATTTTTTATGTTTCTTTAAATGGTTTGAAATATGCATTTGTGCAGTAGTTAGGATGTAAAATGCGAGTCTTCTATTTCACATTTTATCCTTCTTTATAAAGAGGGACTTTGTTCAAAGCACCCCAGTGTGCATATTGTTAAAATATTCTACATATTAAAACAGGCACGGGCAGAACAGAAGTGAAAATGTAAATGCATTTTTTTCATCCAGCTGAAAAATGACATTGTTCTTACCTATGCTTATTTATTCATTAAGCACTGTTAGATTGATGGCCCAGCTTGAATCTATTGGCCACATGACATTGGGGAAGCACTCTTCTTTTAATGTTTTTAAACTTTAGAGGACATTCCCCCAAGCCTGTCCACATAGTGGGCTGAAGAACACCTGGGAAAAGTCCCTTAATGGCTCATTAACTTTCAATTATCACCAGTCATTTAAGCAGTAATTATCAGAGATCATATTGGATTTGGTTCACCTCTAATTAGTTTGTAACAGATCATGGTCAGTTTTTTTTATTTAACCTATAGAGGAAATAAAAAAAACAACACAAGTTATTCCATGTTTAATTGTTTAGGAGGGTTTGTGGATTACACTGACTATTTGCAGTATCACAACTCAAATAATTGATGCTGCTTACATATTTTGGGATGCTTTGTGTGAAATACAAAAAAGATGACAAAGAAAAGACCTGCTTTAATCAAAATATTGTGACTAATTATGTTTTATGTAAACTGTGGTCACCAATAACATCTAGCCATGCTGTATATACCTCAAAGAATAAAACCATTTCCCATAAAAAAATTTTTTTACCATCATACTCGAGATTTATGTAAATTCATGATCACCCTTCTGCACTGAGGGGACTGGTTTTGTTCTGTTGAAATAGAATATAGAAAATGGCCCCTGATAGTTGGACAAGCAAAATCTATACAAGCCTATTGCATTGCATTCTAAAAATGCATAAAATTTTTCTTCCCCAGTTAAATATTAAAGATAAATTTCTAAGTGGAAAGGTACTGCTTTTATTTATTCACTCACATTCAGTTCCTTCATTTCACTGTCTTCCTTCTAACACAATGACGGATGTGCAATGAAGGGCCTGTCATTGAAGAACACTAGTGTATATTAGTGCAGTTATATTACTAGTTATATTACTTCAGTCTTAAGGCAGTTCAGTTCTGCTTTACTGGCATAGTGTGTATAACAACAGAAACATAGAGTCATAAAGCAGTTTTCAAGGGTCTTTGGTCTGCGCCTTTTTGTTTGCTGTGATTGGTGTTTGCTGCCAATGAACAAGTAGGTCAAGGTGTTGGGGAGCTGGCTTCAAAATGTTTAATGCAGGGATTAAATACGCTGGGCAGACCTGGGGCAGATAGGCAGTATGCAGCAGTCAACTCAATTAGTAAGGTGTTAGTTAGTGGCTAGACCCTGTTTTTGTGCCTCTGACTCCTTAAATGAGTGGATAAAGTGTAGATAAAAGTGTAGATAAAGATACATTTTTAATGACACTGTTGGCAATAATTTGGCAACACAGGAATTGTAGCAGATGTTGCGATGCTTAAAAGTGAGTGGAGGAAAGCAACAAAATAATGAGGGCTTTTAGCATTTTTACTAAATTAATGTTGTCAATTGAAATCTCAAATTTCAACCAGCATTTGAAAAAACTCACATGCAAAAAATAAGGAAAACATTGTATTTGTGTTCATTTTTAGGTCTGTAACTTAATCCAAAACTTCTACCAGTAGTGATAAATGAGTCATGTGACATTTTGATTTTTAATGTGTGGGGAGAAATGGAAATATCACACAAGATACTTTTGTCAGGCCAACTAGTCATGCATGAATAAGTGTTTGTTTACTGAAAAGTATCACAGCATATGTTGCCTTCTTTTTGATGTTGACAATGTTTGTCTTATTCATTTTAGTTACAAAGATGCCAAGCCAAGAACTGTTGCACTGTTTGAAATGTTTCAGTCGTGCTGATATAAAGCCCTCATCAGACAATAAATATATCTTCAGAGCTTTTTGATGCACCAAATACAATCCATACGGTGAATTAACTGAATGGATTCCATTCTGCATTTTGCGCATTTATGTCAGAACTTGGACAATAGGTGCTTTTAGTTACTAGATTCATATATTGAGCTTTGTCAGAGTATTATCATCTAAATTGAATAGATGGGGCTGTTTCTCTCAGATGGCTTTTAGAAGGTATGAAACATTAAGCCAAACACGCATGATTATGAAACTTGTTATATACAAACAATACAGAACTATACAAACTATAAAAACAATATCACACTCATGTGTGCTGTTGTAATGAATATCAGTATGGCTCAGTATATCTGCAATGAAAGGCTGCTTCTAGACTGATGTCTTGTCTTCTTTACTGTCCAGCTTTGTCAAATGAACACTAGGAGTATAACTAAAAATTGAACCACTTTCTCATAAACCTGAGAAAGGCTCCATGTCCCATCTATTTCATACCTGGCTAGGGCATCCAAACAAGGGCACTCATTTTTTCTTCTTTGCAGCAGGGGTTGTTGGTATGGCCTTGCATGAAAGTACCATCTGTCTCCCTCAAACACACACATACACATTTATTTTGAAATATGTGTCACCCCACCCCCCACCCCTTACTGTGTTCTAAGTATATATCATACATGAATCATTCTAACACACTGGTGACAGACTGTATGTCAAATACATGTGCACAGGCCTTAGCTGAGAAAAGACTGTGAGGTATTTGTGAACTATATGAAGAGCTGTTCTTGAAGAAAACAGAGAACTGTGTGATCAGCCTTCACCTTAGCTGCCTAAGCTAAGCTAACCTTAGCTGTACAGGCAAACTCATGGAAGAATGGAAATAAATAAGTCAAAATACTGCTGGTGTAATCAAAGAGACGATGACTAAATGATATGGGTTTAATACATCTTAATATAAGTCAGGCAACACATAGACGTTTTTGTTTCTGGTTTCTTATTCTGTTTAGAAGCAAACAGCTATTCCTTATAGAATTTACCAGCTCCTAATCCAGTATCATTACATTTCCGGAATTAAAGAATTACTCACGTAAAGGAAGCGAAGAAATGAAAGAAACTACAGGGTGGATGCTAGGAGAAATGGTAGACAAATGCAAAACACAAATGTTGCCTTAGAGACTAACTCTTCACAATTATTACCACAGTGACCAACAGCTATAAATGATCTGAATAATAGAAACACTTTTCGGGAACATTGGACCTCCGTGAATTGAATGTTTCCTTAGGGCAAGAGAGCCAAGCAGCTCAGAAGCCAGCGTTTTACATCCTAAAGCTATTTCCTGCCAGTAAGTCTCATATCTACACTTCCCCATGTCCCTCTGTATCTCTTTCTCACAAACACACATTCTCCTACTCTCTGCATCCCACACAGCAAAAAGCAAAGAGAGAGAGAGAGAGAGAGAGAGAGAGAGAGAGGGGAATTGTAGAGAGTGGGAAGGAGTGATAGAGAGAGGGAAAGAGTGATAAAGAGAGGTGCTTCAGGTGATGTCCTGTATGTTAAGGTTACCTGCTGAGATAGCAGTTACACTGTATTAGTCTACACAGATTTGCTGTGCGCTAAATTATATTTCATTCTACACCTTCCTCACAGCGCTAATGTTATTTTCCTTAATCCTTTTAGTTAGGTTTAATGTTCTTACCCCCCCCACACACCGTTTTTGCCTCTGCTCTTTCAATTACCAAACCTTTCTTGTTTAACCTTTCTTGTTTTTCCTCTCTCTCCTCTCTCCTCTCTTCATTGTTTTAAAACATTTTCCTCCCCTTTTACCATATTTGTCAGACTAATAGTCCTTTAAGCATTTCTTTGCTCACAACTGAGCCTAATTCCTTACCTGTCTGAATGAATATTTAAAGGAAAACTAGTTTTTTAAATTACTTCAATATGCCTACAAAAATAATAATAATAATAATTGAGTTCAATATTATATAAAGTTCAATATTACAAAGAAACTCCCAACTGTACCATTACCATACTCCAAAAATAGATATACATGGTCATGATCAATGGTCCCATGGCTTTAATTTTTGGAATTGTATTTCACTTCTGGACAGAGATCTTAGTAAACTTCTCCAAAATGAGACAAATACATTGCAGCCTCAATTTTCAATGTCAATACAGCTAGTAAAGTTAAAGCATCAAGTAAAGTTGATGCTTGTCTTTTTAGTTTAGGATGGATTATTGGTGCAATTCCTCATCATTTGAATTCGTTTACTTTTTCACAAGTGTGAATATGTAATACATTTCCAACAGTAAACATTGTTAATATTGAGTGCTGTCAGTCAGATCAAGAAATAATAGACTGTAAAGAGTTTATGTGTAGTTGTTACGCTAAACAGCCATTTTAGATTCAAATAGATGACAAAGTTGAACCTGTAAATCTAGGGTGACAACTGCACAGTTCATCTTTTTACAGTGTAAAATAGTAAAATGGCCAAAACAAGCTGACTGTAATACAAACTGTAAATCTAACTTTGATTGCTGGAGACAATACAGTCTGTGCAATGACAGTAACACCATAGTGCTTGCAATGGGCATATATTACAGAATCTATATGGCTCTCATACGGAGAAATTAGATTTACAGTTACTTGTAACAAACTAGATCAAAAAAGCAAATACAAGTAAAATAGATTTCGGATTAAAGAAATAACAACACTGATACAGAACGTTTTACTTGTGCACAACAGGCGTAAAGACAGAAGAAAAGTTTTGAGCTTGGCTATCACCCTTATAACCTGTGATTTACAACACTTCATTCATGCACGACCCGTTATGTTTCCCGCATGTATTTGATCACCGGCAATTTAACGGTACTTCTACTGAGTAAGTGATTTATATCGCCAGGATGTTTTAATCGCGCAGCACCCCTGTGCTACACATTGGTTTGATCCACATGCGGTGTTGAAGCCTCGACGCAAGTACAGTGTGTTTAGATGAAGAATCGTTGAGGTGCGCAAAGCGGTTGCGAGCAAAGCGCGCAGGACAATAAAAAGCGAATCCATCCGTACTTTTGCATCATCTCTATGTGTTATAATAAATGGTAAGTAATAAAAGCTTCTAATAGGCTTTTGGTGTACGTAAACTGGAAACATCGCTATGTTAAATGTGGTGCTTTGGCGACATTTGCCAACTATAATGTGCATTTGGTGTAGCTGTTGAAAATGTGGTGTAGTTGTTATTTTAAGTACGATATAGTGCACTAAGAAAGTATTTAAGTGTAGAAACAGCGTATCTGTATGCAACAATTTTGAGCAGCCCTTGAGATTTAAATGTCACGTTTAAAAAGTGATTATGGGAGAAATTGCAAGAGACAGTTGTAGAACATAAAGTCTTCTTATGCAAAACAACCCGTTTCTTCCCCGTACCACATCCGAACAAACATCCCAGTGGTTGCGGTTACAGATGATTGAGTCTGTACCGTCACGCTGTGGGTGATCGCGAGTATTTTTGGTTGCATCGCTACAATCTCTGATTTGATCTCGGGGAATTGTTTAATTGCATTTAACAAGATCAGAGCAGGTTAGTTTTGTTGAAGTGACATGTTTGAGCGTCCTGTGCTAAACTAGAAGACGAAGGTTTGAGATGCAATTGCTGGCGCGAGCAGAGCGCGTTTTCAGAGAACCCAGCGAGACCCTCGTCTGAGTGACAGGTGCACAAATAAAAGAGTTCAGACTCACTCGCTTTCAGTGATCTCTCTGTAGTTGTTTCTTGTGCAGTAAATGACATTTCTCCGTCACTTTGAGAAAACATAAAATAACCACAGGAAATTTCTCGTTTCTCGTTGTCTTTGTGTTTTATTTATCGAATAGAGCTGATGTGCAAATGAGGAGATTAGATTTTTTCTTAATCATATTATCTGCTTCCGACTGGCATCTTCCCTGTTTTTGACCATCCACAGCATACATTACTTTGTAACCTCATTGCAATGTAATACTGTTACTGTACTTATACATATTAATCCTGGACTCTTATTTGAGCTAAACTTATGACAAAACAGTGTATTTTCACAATATTTCTGTTGAATGGATGCAAAATTGTTCTCATAATAGAGGCGGCTCTTTTATGTTTTAGCACAAACCAATCATATGAAATATTAATGTTGCATTTGCATAAGGGTTTATAGTACTGAAGTGTCTTGCTTCACAGTTGTTTTCCAGGCTACCAATCCTATCAATGACATTTTAATGCAAACACAATAATTTCTACCGCAACATAGTTTAATTGTGGTTGTTAATTTGTACAACTGTTCATTCTGGTTCATGTGGTGATATCTAAAGTTACTGTATTTTCCCCCTCAACTCAAATATTTAATATTCAAACAACCTACATTGTTTTACACCAGTGAAAATGATTTGTAAGAAATAGCTTTATAAGGTAATAAATGCTGATTGTGTCTTTTTACACTGTGATGTTACATTTTAAAAAATGAGATACCATTGCTGAATACCTTTCATTCAAACAGCACAAACTGCATTGACGGCATAGAAACGCTGTTATGTTCTGTGCTTAAGAGCTTGATAATGACACAGGATTGTAGTCATAGTGACATCCGGGTCACCGACAGTAACTATCCTGGGTCACCTTTAATTGGAAATGAACCTGTAACCCTTGTGTTAGGTAGATGCATCCACTCACTGCCGCTCAGTTTTTCTAACCAGGTCGACAAGCTAGTTGTTTTCAAGTAAGGTTGAGAACATTACATCACTTAAGAAAAGTTTATGCAGGTTAATTAATTGGTTGAGTTTATTACCCCAAGGACATTGTTAAATATTGAGCTCGAGTAATTGCAGTCAACACTCCATCAAGGAGTCCCAGGAGCAAAACTTAAATATAAAACACAATGTCAAAGTCTTTTCCTTACTCTCACTCAATCTCCGACTGTCTCTGTTCGGTGGAAACACAAATAAACGGACACAACTGAATGATTTTTATTTTCCAAAGCTCAAATGGTTTTAGAAAGCCAGAAGTGAAGTTTATGTCATCTCACTTTTATGTGAATGGCAGTAAATGACAGGTGTCTTAATCTTTTGTGTGTGACCGATGCCCTGGTTAATTTGCTGAGGGGTGACTGTCAGGAATGGTTAGTTGTACACTGAAGACAATCTGCTGAGGGGTGTTCTTGCTTCTGAGTGTGTTTAGATAAATGTGTGTGTATGTGAATGTGTGTGTGTTTGGCATGTGTATGTGCACAAGCTAATAAAGGAGATGGAAGAGGAGAAAGATGAGAGAGGGTAAGATTTAAAGATGAGGTGAAGAGATGCAAAATGTGGAAAAAGATGAAAGAGAAGAAAATGATAGGTGAAAAAGATGAATGTTATTCAAAATAACATTAGCAAGCCACTAAGAAAGTTTTTGATGTAGATCTTAGATCTTTTCTAAAAATATCTTTTTCTCTTTAGTCATGGCAATCTGAACGCGTGACTTCTTCATACCAACAAAAAAAAGAGCATCACAGCATTGAGATAAAGAGAGAGAATGTGTAATCAATGTTCTTCTGTGCTTGTATGCAGTAATGAGCCTGTCGAGTGTGGACATTGTGTGTTTCCTCTCTGTTCCCTCTGACAGGACAGACTTCAGACTTGCTGATGAGCATGCTGGGTAATGAGATGCGCTATGGGCAACCAGAGGTGCACTAATCAACACAAAATGCCTGTTGACACTTCAGTGCCCTTGTGTCACTGTTGTCAACCGATCTTATTTATTTGCTATTTTTATACTTTGTTTCCTTTCCACGAAAGCATAAAAGTGTGATTTATTGAGATTTATTGATACATTTTAATTCATTTCATCCAGAAACATCGCAATCTCAAGCCTCACATTGTTGTCATCACTGATGTGACATCTTGTGATGTTCCTCGGGCTGTTGTGTTGTCTTGATGATCCCATCACTGAGCTCTCTTGACAAGCGTGCTGGCCTTTGTGCTCTAATCGGGTTGGGAAGACCAACAAAGATTTCATTTTCTCAGGGATAAATCAGGAACTAATAAAAATCAAAACCTTTGGCTCTTTAATAATGTCTGTCTCCCTGACATCTTCCAATAAACGTACTGCCACTTCACAATTCACTTCACAGATGACTGTGCCTTTAGGATAACAGTTCTTGTTCCTGAGGATAGATCTTTAGCACCTGACGTTATTGTAGAAAGGTCAGTATGAAGAAAAGCAGTCAACAGAAAGCCTCCTATTTAAATTTAATTGCTACGAATAATTGAATTGAATCTGTTTCACAAGCACTTAGAAGAAATTACATGGAAACCATTAGCAAATTTGAAACTTCAAGGACTCCTAGACCTAATTTTAGACCTATAAATAAAAAATAAGTCAATTTAATATTCAAGAAATGCAAAAAATGAAAAACTATTTATCATTTACAAAAAAAATCAGTGCTGTCTAGGTTTCTGTTGTACAGAGGTCTATTTTACAGGACAAGTCCTCTGCAATACAGAAAGTATGTTAGCAGGATAAAAGGCATAAAATCTCAGCACAGGCCATAATCATAAAGGACATGTTAAGACAGTGGAATAATTACCCAGGGAACTGCTGCTTCATTATTCATTCCTGCTGACGTCTTATAAAATTAATACAGTACAATGATGGAACAGCACAACACATAAATTTACACATTCAGTTACACTGCTTTAACTGTGGCAAGTGTTTGTTTATAAATGAAGAAACCTATTCTACATCCTACGGCTTAACAGTTTCTCTTTCTGTAGCTGGTGTAGTTAGGATGATTGTAATGAATGAATTATCAAATGAATTTGTCTTTTTTTCTTTTGCGTTACAGGATGACTTCTCTCACCTTCAGATTTGTGGCGTCAGGTGAATTTCTAAACTGCTGAAGGCTGTAAACTCACAATGATCAATATGGCAAAGCATAAAGTAACTTATAATTGGCAAGCCAACTGGTTCAACATACAGAACCGTGAGCTACAGCTCACAAACTATAGTGGCAAAACTACATGCAGATATATTTGAAGGAATGGCCCTAAATCATCCAACAAAAAAATCAGTGTCTGACCATAAAAATTGCATCAGCTCTGACCGTGACTTGATTTATTTTCACCTTGTCCTCTAATGAGAGCCACATTTGCATATCGTTGCACGCCAACATGACTCACCCTAATGTTACAGCTCTCTCAGCAAATTTCTCTGGTGGCTCCGAATCGGGTAATTTGTACCGACCATTTTCTGTGTTCAGCGTTCTCACCCTCACACTGCTGGCCATGCTAGTAGTGGCCACCTTTCTCTGGAACCTTCTGGTGTTGGTGACTATCCTGAGGGTGCGAACCTTCCATCGCGTTCCCCACAACCTGGTTGCCTCCATGGCCATCTCAGATGTGATGGTTGCAGGACTGGTTATGCCTCTCAGTCTGGTTAGGGAGCTCTACGGACGGCGCTGGATTCTGGGCCGGGCCCTGTGTCAGGTCTGGATCTCCTGTGATGTGCTCTGTTGCACAGCTAGCATCTGGAACGTGACGGCCATCGCCCTAGATCGCTACTGGTCCATCACACGCCACTTGGAATACACGCTTAAGACACGCAAAAGAATCTCCAATGTGATGATCGGTCTCACGTGGCTACTGTCTTCTGTCATCTCACTGTCTCCTCTATTTGGTTGGGGCGAGACCTACTCAGAGGACAGCCTGGCTTGTCAAGTAAGCCAGGAGCCATCCTACACAGTCTTCTCTACCTTTGGAGCCTTTTACTTGCCCCTCTGCGTCGTTCTTTTTGTTTATTGGAAGATCTACAAGGCTGCCAAGTTCCGCATTGGCTCCCGCAAGACTAACACCATCACACCCATGGCTGAGGTCATAGAGGTAAAATATGATTTGATATGTGATGTGATGCTGTTTTTGTGTCTCTTTGACCAAGAGACATATTCTAGGATTAATGCCCTTACTGTAATTAAAAGTTTTAGCCTATCTAAGCAATATATATTTCTTTTACATTTACATAGTTGTTTAATTGCTTTATAGAAGACTCAAGACGTGACTTAATTCTGGTTTAATATCTAGTCATAATATAATGATCAAATCCTAAAACAGCTGCTTCAGTCCATGGTTAAACACACAGTGTTTGTGTATGAAGGTACCTTCTAAGGAAATTTCCATGTCTTCCACTGCACCATATGAATGTTAGATCGTATACTGTATCTATTATAAATGAGCTTTACAGAAAACCAAATAATTATTAATGACCACAATGCTCATAGAGTCATAAGTTGATTTTAAAAGCCACATCGCATCCACAGGATTATATATTATATCATTATATGTCCTATATCGTATCAATGCTGCTTTGAAAATACTGTTTGTGAAGGCTGTATTTTTCAGTTTTGGCCACAGCTGTTGAGACTGAACTGGTGAGGTGCCAGAGCGAACAAAAATAACAAAGGCTAAAAGACAGAGAGAATAGAAAAGTGTTTGGGCTGAGGCATAAGTCACCTCTCTCCAATGCAGAGAAGATCAAACCCAGTGGAGTTGTTCTTACAGAGGTTAGCTCCACCCACAGGAGCTGACACCTGGCCCTGTGCTGACACACTGCCACACAGAGTGAGAGTGTATAATTAGAATCAGCTTCTCACTCCATTCTCACACAGAATAACAATTTGCAAGTATGCAATGCGTATTGTCTTTTTAAGGTTTCTAGGTAATGTTCTTGAAACCATCCATTTTTATTGTTTTTGACATTAAAATTTAACTTTGTGTCAAACAATCCTGCGTATTATGTTTTTTAAATGTTTTTTTATTCAGACAACAGCCTCTCATTAATAAAATGTGTGTTTACAGTATCTTAATATAAAATTTGATTTTAGAGTGCCTGTATTGTCTCAGTAAATATAATATATATATAATAATGCATTTGTGTGTCTGTGTCAACATGGCTATAAGCGTATAAGTCTATAAGCTTTGCAGGCAGTGAACAGAGGTTTAAAAGCAACTAGGCATGTCTGATTTCAATGTTTGCTCATCTGTCTGTTTATTAAGGTCCCTTCATCTAGTTTGATTTTCAAGGCAGTACAGGTGTATCTTTCTCTGCTTATAAAAAAATTCAGAATCCTGTGTGTGGATTTTGGCAGAAAGAATGACAATTGCTGGTAAAGCGGTACATTGTCTATTTTTAGTCCGTTTATGGCTTAATTTTCACCCAGAAACAGTAAAACAGTGTTAATGCAAAAACAAAGTTAAGGTGTATTTCCATTTTTATGGTTCTTCCTGCTTGTCTCTCACTTCACTATTTCTAGCTACATTTATTTCACCACTGTTCACCACAGTCATGGAAATTGTCATTTGATAATACACACATGCCTGTTGTAATCTAGAGTAAAACAAATGGGGAAACAATTTGTTATATTTGAAACTGAAAGATTTAGCATAAAATATTGCCCCACACAGCACCTACACATACAAATAATATTCCAGTTTGCCTATATAGATAACAATACATTATTACATCTGTTAGCTTTTGTTGCATCACTAACATCACTAGCTCTTTAAACACCACCTCTTTGTTTCTCTTGTACACACACATACTCACACACTGCCTCTTTTCATCTAGATGCATCTTTACAAGAAATACTTAAGTCCATTTGTCACTAACACGAACTGATCAAAAATCAATTAGTTGCTCCATTGGCTCTTTTATCTACCAAAACAACCTAGAGACAGAAACACTGTAAACAGTCATTGTGCTTTGTTTTGCTCACTCAACAAAAATCTATAAAAACAATGTAAAAAATGTAATTATTTAATACATCGAATTTTATTAAAAACAATATGTATTTACAAAAAAATGGGAAAGCAAACTGCAGTCTCCAAACAAGGCCCACGGACCTGCAGAGAAACATACAGGCATGTGTTTGAAACAGGAGGTATATGGACCTTCAGGAACATGGATTGCAGACCTCTGCTATAGAATCACATAATTTATTTCAGTGACTGTGGGTAAAATTGAGTCTGATGTTTTGTGGCAGTTTGGGCCAACATTACCCTAGCAGTGATTTTTAATAATTCAGACCTGTTAGCTGGTGACTTTATAGGAAACTCTGCGAACAGATGCAGACCAAAAAAATTACATTAAATATAAGACACTTGATGACAATGAAAAGCATTGCAAAAAGAGAAATCCACCTTTGCTTTGATATGATATGATGTAGGATATAATGTCACATAGACATCAAGACACATACAAAGAGGCAGATGTAAGCTCACTATGCAACATCATCAAACACAATGAAAAGAATTGATGTGGTCTGAAAGAAAAACACATTTCAGCTATCAGTGTGAGTGATTTGCTAGTTCAAGTGATGAAACGTTTGATTTTCTTGTGCATCCAACTAGCGCCGCCAAAACTTTTTGATCTTATCTGTTTTTAGGTGAAGGAGGCAGAGCGACAGCCGCAGATGGCCTTTACGGTTCGCCACGCTACCGTATCGTTCCAGACGGATGGCGAGACGTGGCGAGAACAGAAAGAGAGGAGAGCTGCTCTGATGGTGGGCATCCTGATCGGTGTATTTGTGCTCTGCTGGATTCCCTTTTTCCTTGCTGAGCTCATCATTCCGTTGTGTTCATGTGACATCCCTCCTGTCTGGAAAAGTGTCTTCCTCTGGCTGGGCTATTCCAACTCCTTTTTCAACCCTCTCATCTACACAGCCTTTAACAAGAACTACAACAATGCTTTCAGAAACCTTTTCACCAGGCAACGATGAGCAACAGAAAAAAAGAAAGCCGGACTGAAGTCCTAGGGGTTTCGTGAAGTGAGAGGAACATCACATGGAAGCTATATTCTCAGAGACAGAGGACAGAAAAACTGTGCATGAAGCATGTGCATGAATAAGCTGGTTTTATCTTCTCTTCCTACAGGAAGGCGGACAGCTGACATCGAAAAAACTGTGACCTAGTGACACCTTTAGTTATCACATATTCACCTGCTGGTAATAGTGAGGAAAATAACTTTTTATGTCTGATGCTGATGTCATAGTGGTTAGACAAGGTGGACACTATCTGCTAAATCAGCAGTGCTGAGTTAATGCAAGCCAGCTGAGAACTGTTTTGTCTGCTTTAGCAAAACTGAACCACTGATCATTAAACGAGCTACTATATAATCTCTAGAGAGACAAACCATGGTTGTTTTCCACTGTTCTAAATCAGAGAATACAAAGAACATATACACATGGCCAAAATCTGAGCCTTGGCCTAATTTACATCATTTGAAATACTTCTTCCAAAAATACTCACCTAAGGAGAAATTTGAAATTTACAGACTGATGCATTTCCTTTCATTTAATTAATTCTTTTTCCTTATGTCTAAAAGATGAAAATGGGAAAATAGGGAAATGGTGAAATGAAATAGACATTCTGGGAATCAGAAAATATGTGGACACAGAAAAGAAAGACCACACGTTCTGGACCAAGGCGTTATTAGAACTGCTTCATCAATGCTTTTATTTGCAGGCAGAACATCACAGCATTTACGCATCAGCATTTATGAGTCTGTGTCGTGAATGGATCTTAGGGTTGAATTGTAGCACAATAAACTGGAATTTGGACATCACAGTGGAATGGAATGTAAACACTTTTGTAATGGGGGGGTCTATGCTACAATTGTTAAAAAATGGATGGATTGATCATGCATTTAAGTTTATAAAAAATTACAAAAATGGCTGCATTGTAGCTGTTGGTTCATCTGAGGATTGGTAAATGATGGTAAATTTTTGGCATGTGAATTTGCCTTAGCAGTTCCCCAGTTTTGTTATACTCACATAGAGGCATGCCCACACATTTACAGAACTGAGTGTTATGAGTGAAGTGACTGTTTCTCATACATGTACAAATCATCGTTTCCTTTAATCAATCAATCATTTCCTTCAGCATATCTGCTATGTTGTGAACTATGTTTTCTTAATCAACACACAAGTATTTAGTGCATGATTTAAATGATAAAATTGTGTGTGGGTGTGCATTCATTTAAAACCACAATGTCAAACTTGTGGGTAGATGCCTATGATAACATAAACGTTCTTGACTTTTCCAAAGAGCAAAATATATTATTTCCTGTCCATGAACAAAAGCAACACCAAAAGTTTGCTTTTAAATTGGTGACCAATGTGAGGAAATGTGTAAACCCTGTAATGTTATTTACAGACGACACACTGCATAATGTTATTGTCTGCACATTCATGAAATGATAAAACGTGTTGTAAGTCGGCATGTCATTCACAGAGGAATCCAGCGGAGGATAAAAGGTTTTCATGGTAAATTTGTTTAGTCATCTGTGCTATTCTCTTCTGAGAAATTCACTGAAAGAAAGCAATGACAGTTGTTTACTCGTCATTGTTTTGCAGTTACTGATGGTTTAAAGAGAGTAAGACGAGGTCACGTTATCACAGAGGCTGTAAATTAGAAAAGGAGCTTTTGGAAAAGCAGCTAGACTTAATGTCAGAATTCTAGCACTGTCTCAAGCTGTTAGAAACAAGAAGTTTAGAAATCTACTAGACACACAGAATTGACAGAATAAATCTCTAAGAAAAAGAAATGTAAGACCACACTGCCCACATTTACTTTAAGGTTCCATAAAATTTGAATATTGAGTACAAAAAAGTTTTTACCCAGCGCGAATTACATATGAGAAATAATATAAGCAATTCATCCTGAGACAATAACATGAGATCCGCTGCAGCAATACAAGGTTTATAAAATTGCTAAGAAGGAGAACAAAAGTACAAGCTAGAACAGGGATGTAGGTGAGACACTGAGACAAGAGAACAGACAGTAACACACACTTGTCTTGGGTTTCCGCTACAGGCATTTCAGTTAACTTTAAGTTGGTCTGACAGATGTTTCCTAAGGCAGATTTTGTTCTTTGTGGGAGCAACATCAGACATGTGGCGATATGTGCAGCCCAAAACTTGCTGCCAGTTTTGTATGTAATATCCATCAGATGGTCAGTGAACAGACTGTGAGCTGTCTGTAGGTGTGTCATCTGAGGCTAAGACTTGTGAGGTGGATGGGTGCAGGTCAGCAGGACATGTGGGGGGGCTGTTGGGCTGATCTTGTGAATGTGGTCTGTACAAAGAAGACAGAAATTGATAAATGGTTTGAGAGTTTGTTTAATTTGGCACGGACATAAAACATTGATGACCACAATCCTGTATTAGAAAAAAGTTGCAAAGGTTTCAAAATTGGAAGATAAAGCAGCGGGTGAGGACAAACATGAAGAAAAGGTGCAAGTAAATTCTTTTGTACAGAGAATCATGCAAGTAGCTGAGAGGTCTGATGTAAGGTCATTTTAATTTCATGGAGTTCTCAGAGCAGAGTTCTGTTATCCATGTCAAATAAGGCAGTCAGTGCAGAGAAAAGGGTTAATGCAGTTGCTTCTAGAAAGAATTGTCTCAGTGATGCTAGAGAGAGAAAGATGAAAGATAGTATGATGTAGAGTTTAAATAGGTTCATAATGGATACAGCGTGTCATTCAAGTGCCAAGGTGACAGTATGGATTGGAAATCTGTCAAGATCTTGGTTTGTGTGAACAGAGGCAGGCTGAGGAGAGAGCTACCAGTGTTGAGATGTTTTCAAGAGTGATCCGGGTCTCAGTAAGTGCGGGCAGAGGAGACAGACATAAGATGAGAAGCAGACTTCTGTGTTACTTCTGTGTTAATTGGCAGTCTCAAAGGCTTCTGGTATTGTGAAATTGATCTACCCTCACTGTTTGAGAGATGCTACGGGTTACATTTTGAAGATCATCATCACTTCTTTTGTTGTTAGTGATGTGTGAACTGATAGCAGAGGTCTGACACATGGTGTTTTATTGACCAAAGACAAACTAGCTAGAGTGCAGGGCCTGACATAGTTACCTCAATCCAATTCTAGTTAACATGCATTCAAGCCAGGTATTGTTGGACAACAGACAGCTGATTATTCTTCTAGTAGGGAAAAAGCCTAACCAACCTCCAGATAACATTCCAGAAACAATCAACAAGTAAGAGCAGCAATGTCTAAGAACAGATATGGTACAAGTCATGCAAAATGCAGGATCTTTACCTATATAGATGCACAAAAAACAGATACAGAGAATAATTAAAGCATAACTGAAGCATGCATTTCACTCCACATTTCACTCTTCTACTCAAGGTGAAACCAGTAATTCCACTCAATAGCTTTCATGTATTACAGAAATCTCTACAGGAAATCAAACCTGTTAGATGCTTGTTTTAGCCAATAAATCATGCCCGACTACTAATAAAATGCCCACAACATATCCCTATAAAAACATAACAGTATATTTGAAGATAAATACATAAAACAATGAAAAAGCAATAAAACCTATTGCACCTATAAAGAATCCATAAACAACCTATAAAGCCTATTGCATGAAATACTTTTGACCGCCTTATTGCCTGTTCAGGTCAGCATAGTTAAACAAAATATCAGGGGTGCAGATAACATGGAGAAAACTAAGCACATCTTGGGGCACCTGACAGCAACCACAGTTCATCAGAGGCCATTGTCCAACTTGAATGTGTCAGTCACTAAGAAAGACAGTGTATGTCAGCCAATGTATGTCACAGGCACCAAAAAAACCTTAACTGTAACCGTAAGGCTATACACCCACTACTGTACAAAGAGCACAATGCTAGTGTCACTGTAACCTAAATCAAAATCTCTTTTGAATAACTCACCGTGAATAACAACAACTGCACTGCACTTGTGATTTATGGAGCTAGAGAGTCTTACCATATGATTCACAGCTGCAGAAATGTCACTTACAACCCAAAGTCGTTTACAATGCCAGAGCACCGCCCTCAATCCCACAATCCACCTTGACGCAGGACTTTCTTAGAAATGAACTAAAAATGAACAGTGGTTACCGACAGTTATTAGAACTTATAAACAATTATCAGATCACACTGTAAAACACTATGCTGTCTTTTGCAACAATACATAGTGTTAAAACAGTAGCTGTGTTACATATAATGTTCAAACGTAGTGGAGTGGAACTTGTTGACCATAGTATGGCATTTGGGAAGTTTAGTTATTTGTTATTGTTGGTCATGGTTTTTAATGTTTTGAAACATGATGTCTCCATAAATATTTAAAAGAATGCAATTTAATATATTCTGTAATTTTGTAGTGGAATATAATGTAAGTGGAGACTGTGGCTTCTTTACCTTAGTGAGACATGTGCATTTGGTAACGTTTAGACTGTCAGTGTTTTGGATTTACAACCGCATTTACTTAGTTTAAGTCTGTTAATTGTTAGTACCCCACATTATGAAACGCAACACTCAGATGCATCTAGCTGTATTTTTATACAGGATATGCTCTGTGGCATGTTTCACACTGCACGTGTTAGCGCCTCGCAAGCAGCCCGTAGGCAGAGCGCTCGCAACACGCACCCATTGTGCATTTACACTGGCAGCATTTGCAGCGCGCAGCTGAACCGCTACTGTCTGAACCGCCAACACAACAACCGCTTTAAAAGTTTGTATTGCATTATTGCGTTTCTCTGAATGATGCAGTCAAGAGAAGGCAATCCAGTTTTTATCTGTCTGAAACAGCAGTAATACCACAATACAGCGCATCTGTTTGGTGTAGAAAGATTGACTGTGCATAACTGAACATGCAGTTGTGAGTCCAAAATACAGGACTGTAGTCCAAACAGGGAACGTTCTCAGAACATTCTCAGAACACTAGGTTCTTTTGCTGTGTGAACAAACGTGTTTTCCTGCTGCACAGAGACTGTTTTTAACCCTCCCCTGACACTCTCTGGCGCCACCCTTGGGAGCCCCTGACCCACACTTTAAAACCCCCTGGGATAAGATATAAAATTTTCCCTCACCACTTTTTTACAATACTGGTGCCACCCCCATTTTAGAGTAAATACTAATGTGTCCTAATGCATGCAGTTACACAGCAAAGGTCCACCTACAGACTTAACATGAAATCACTGGGTACAATCAACAGATTTAAACATTGCTGGTTATAATGTATGATATGGCTTTAAATAAATCAGACCATCTGTGATGAATGTTATTATACAGGGCCTCACCACATTAAACTAATTTTTTGAAACAACAACAATCTCATCTTAACCTTCACTGATTAGCATATTGCTTTACAAGCTGGCATGCTGGTTTGGCTGAGCATATCTTTGAGATGAGCTGCACGATTATTCCATATCTTGTTTGATTGGGTTTAGGAGAGGTGAACATGTAAATGAGTTAGCTTACTCACACTGTGCTCACCGAACACATCATAACAGATTTATGGAACTGCTTAAAGTTATCAGTGTGGCAGACAGGTCAGCTCAATATTTCTCAATATTTTATGGTATAAGCACAGTTGAATCTGTTGATAAAAATGGAGTACTGGTTGTTTCAGAGTGAAAGGAAGTCAGCCGGGAGTTCTTACACGTTATGGGGTGTAAAATACCCTGGAAAGGGTTGGAGGTCACTTTCACCGACCCAACACTGATATTTGAAATACTTTTAGTGCTGTATAGTATGCCAGTGAAAGACTCTAAGCAAACTTAATGGTTGTCACTTTCTGTCATTATCATGGTGCTCTCATGTGTTTTGAAAACAAGATGGCTGAAAGCGTCCAATATGTGATTCATATCAAACTTATATTTATTGCCTAATCACAAAAATACACCTGTTTTTCAGATTGAAAAAGGGGCAGGTTGTAATTTCAGGTTGTAAGAACCTTTTTGTAATGTTTCCAAGTAACAAAAACATTTAAAAGGTTACTTTAAAAGCTCTAGGAACGTTAAAACCGTCCAGTTTTTTATACATTATACTAATGTTTTTTAGACATTATATTGGTTCAGCCAATGTTGTGAGAACGTTCCCTGTTTGAAAATATACAAATTACAGAAATATTTTAATGTTTATGATATTATTTTATAATAGTATTTTACTTTAATATCACCTTCATTTACATAGTGATATGCAAATCAAATTTAGCTTATCAGTTTGCTTGACTGTGTCTCCCTGCCACGGTGATTCAACTGTATGCCGGGTTCATGGCCTTACTGACTTTTCTTGGCCTCTGTGAACATCCAGCAGGTTTTTTCATCAGTGGCAGTCAATAAAACAGCCCTTGTGACCTTGGCAGTAATCACTGAGCCCTTTACACTTTCAATTCACACTGTACCATTGTCCACAAAGCACAAATACCACTGCTTGTAACCAAGCATTGTAATTGGGTTTACGTAAACTTAAATAATTAAAATGAAAAGGTACAATTGTGTGGGTGTTTACTGGATGTATTCTTTGCTTCCAGGAAGTGACAAATGACCCTGGCACGCACAAACATATTTCTCAGGCTTGAGATAACTAAATACACATCACACATTCACAGAGAAAAGTCACTTCATGAGTTGCATCCTAATTACAATTGTTTACATATGCTGGTGCTTCTTTTCCTATATTGGTGAGCTTGACATTAATTTGATGCCAGAATGGGGCACTGCAATATGTGACATGCAATCAGAGACAAATGTCTTGTCTCAAATGAACTTGTTTCTTTCATACACAGAGTGACAGACCTAATGACAGGAGGCTGAGAGTTTTTAGAGTCAGTTAATATGCCAATTAAAAATAATTTAGCTTTACCTAATTATTGGTACACCAGGCAAAGCAAATATTTAAATCATTTATTGACTTTCATTCAGTCTTTAGTCATGACTTTTTAATGGGAATCACATATTCCAGTTGTATCAATAAGATCATATATCCAGAATATTTTATTTTTGTGTATGATTGAATAATATATTTTACAGTTTCCATTTCACAATAAATTGTCATCCAATTTTAATTAGTCTATAGTGTGTAAAATTATTTGTTGTGATATTGATCGAAATGCTGTTGGCAGTTTTAAAAATATTAATAGATAAGATTCAAAGGACTTCTTGATTTCCCATAACAGATTATGGAGCATTAGCCTTCAAACAAAGAGTAAATGGACAAAACTTGCTATAAATTTTGAGCAATATCACAGAAACCAATCAGAATCTTCAGCATCAGGAAGTAAGACTCACATTTCCTTCTCAGCATGGCACTAAACTGTTTGCTTAGTTTCTGTATCTAAAAATTCTCCTTCCTGTCTATACCCTTCTTTAATAACAAATCATAGTCTGTTTTCCCTCTGTCAGCCCATGTGGTATTAGCTCACAGAAGTTCTTGTTTGCCAATGGTCTCAAGAGTCTTTCAAGAGCATTGAGCGCTCTAAAGAGGTGATCTGAATGAGCCTGGCTGATGAGGAACATTTAGATGGTGTGAATTTCCCTGAAGAGGTGGCAATGCTGTTAGAATGAGAATGGATTCGCTGGCTGATCTCGGGGTATGTATGAATGCCTCCATCTCTGGGCATGTTTGGATATATAAGAACCTGCTCATCAAAGACTTTTCTTAATTTATTTTATATGATGCTCTAAATGTATCAGATTGTAAATCTGCACCTGTTAGCCACCTGATACAGAGCTCTACAAATCCAGTCACAAATCCACCAAATGATTCAATATAAAAGGGATGGCCTTTGAATAACAAAAAAACAAACAAACAGCAGCCAACAAGAGCTTCAGCCTAGATGACAACACCTTCAACATTTTTAAGAATGATATTCAAGAAGTTGTCTGATAAAGTATTAAGTTAACATTCTGGGTAAAGAATGACTACTTTGAAGATGTTTCAATGTGCCCTTCTGACAGTGAGCAACTGCCTCTAATAAGAAGGATTTTGCGGACTCCAGTGTGGCCACAATTTCAAGAATATTAAATTAGTCCAAAACCAGCATTTCCTGTTATGTCACTGGATTGGATGGAAGTCTCGGCAGATTCATCGCAGCAACATTCCACTCCGCCTTTGTGTAAATTGGCACTAAGCAGTTCTATCTCATCCACTTTGAGTTCTTGGTGATCCTTCTCAATCCTTAGTTGGCCTCATGCAACTCCCAGAGGAATTGCCTAGCAGATGGGATAAAGTCCTTCATTTCACATTTCTTTGGCTCATTTCTCACCCTCATGTTTTCTTTTTCCAGATGCTCTATAACTCTTGAATCCTGTGCACCTTATATTAAATATGTCTTTGTTTATTTGTTTCTTGGCAGCTCATTATATCCACGTCACAATGGTCCTTATTCTATAGTCTCTATAGGTCCTCATACAATAGACTATAGACAGCCTTGGGGGGTGACTTTATTAAATACAGCAATAACATTTACTCAAATTAAAATAAACCTTAAAATGCACATAATGGCATTATAATATTATTTTGAATATGTATTTATTAAATATTTAGCCAAACCCGCCCTTCTGCAACAAAAGCTGATGTCCATGATTCGTTTCAGCAAATACATACATTCAGCAACATAGGAAACATGATTAATATGCTAGAAAGTGAAGTCAATTGGAACTAAAACATGTCTGTACTGTGCTATGATTAGCGAGTCATTTAGACAATCAGTAGCCCCGGTCCTGGGGTCCAGCTTTTCTCAGACCTGACAGAGAGTAAATATTGGTTTCTGAAATGACAGTGGATGGCCTCTGACTGATAACTCTAATCTTTACTGAGTATAAATTACTAAATATAATAATAATATTATAATTTTGGTTAATCAAGCTTAATTTTGGTAAAAGGAGAACTCTCAGACTAACTGCTATAGTGTCTGTTGTGTATTATATGAACTGAGCAGTCTTTAGCTCAATGTAATATCATTGGGACATGCAAAGATAAATTTATACTTTATTCTTACTGCATTTTATTCAGTCATATGACATAACACACATTCAGCTGTTCATAGATCTTAGAGAAAACATATTTTGAGGTTGAGACAGTAACTGTAACCTCATTAAACCACCTCTATTGCCACAGTCTGTCCAGGCTTTTTATAACAATAGCAGCAATAGCAGGTGGTCTGTCTAATATGTTTTCATACCCATTTTTCTTTCCTCTTGTTTGTTTCCCGCCGGAGTTCTTTATGGCCTGAATCAATGTTCTGATTAAACTGCAGTACTTTCAGTACAAAAAGTCATTTACCTTCAGCAACAGTTTAAAGAGTCTGCAAAAAACTGTGTGATTTGATACAGAGGTGTAATCATACAACACAGGTTGGAGATATTTATAATCTTCACTTAGAAGAGAAAAATAAATCTGTACACACATTTCACAATTTGACTCACTCTCTGTCTCTGTCTCTCTCTCTCTGGTGCATGCTGGGAGTGTTGAAGACTGATGTTCAGTAAGTTCACCTATTATCTACAATATGTATGGTTTGTTGAGTTTTGTTAATTGGATGATAAATTCGGTGAGTGTTGTAATGAGCTGCTTTTGTAACTGTAATTAATTACACAGAAAGTTTGCCTTAATAGTTGTTTTGGAGAGGTCAGAAAGGGTCCTTACAATGATCATGTCTTCATAGGGATTTGTGACAATTAAATGTTTGTTCATTTTGGATATTTAGTAGCTCTGCATGAGTTTGGTGATTATCTCTGAACCTGTAGAATACATTTGGAAAAATTTGTGTGCACGTTTTAAAATAGATGTTTGTCCCATTTTGCCTAATCAGATTGTGTTAGTTGTCTTCACACACTTCATTGCCATATGCTGCAATAAATGAATTTACTGATTTAAATATTTTGAGTTCTAATTAGATTAAAAATAAAATTAGTGTGTATTGATGTTTGTTCTCTAAATGAAATAGAAAATACTGTTTTGCTTTCTGTATGAGTTTATTATACAGTATATTTTTTATAAAGAGTTTATTATTCACAACCAGAAGAAAAGTCCTGTGTTGATGTTTGTTAGGCCTGAATAACTGGTACAGAGTTATCCTCTCAGCTTACAAAACAGTGATCCAATCCTGTTTATGGTACATAAACCTGTTCCCAGTGAGACTTGCACTTCCTGTTACTATGACAACTCTGAGACAAGCTTTAAAAATGAATAACCCCGGATGAGGTCAATTCATCAACATTTAAATCTACTGTAACACTGTATACAGTAACTACAGGCTACGGTGTGAAAGAAACAGGGACCCTGTGTTTTGAATTAAAGTCTTTTTTTTGTAACATACTATCCAAAACAAAAAGCAAAGAGGCAAGATCTAAATGTAGAACCAATATGTTTAATAAATCAAAAACACAATATATTTAATGACCCATGAACAATCTAACACGTGACCAAAGCCACATAAGAAACAGCACGTAACTACATTCTGTGATGAGCAGTGAACAATGAGACAGTGATATATATACACACAGTAATCAAAGTTAACAAGGGACACCTGGACACAATTAGGGTGAGGCAACCATATGCGGGAACATGATTATAATACAAAATGCAATTCTACAAAAGACAAATCAAAGCATTTTGTTTGTGTTTGTATTTTGTACTTGAATTTAGTTTCTATTTGGGGATATTGGGACAGTTTGCAACCTTAATACATATAGCAGTGATTTGAATGATGTTCATGGTAACCAGATTTTTGTTTATTTACAGAGTTTGTGCAAACCAGAAATTAATTCAGAACTGAATTCTCATTTATTGATTGTTTCAATTTATCCAATCTGTTCTGGTGTTTATATATTTGGTTTGAAACTAGAACTGTCCTTTTTATACCCTGTTTGGCCGTGGGTTGACATGAATGGTAGTTGCTTGACTGACATATTGAGAGGAACAAACAGTGGGCAGGTCAATGTCTCCTACAAAATAATTGTTTTATAGTTTTAATTAATTAATTAATGATTCTTTATAGTTGATTCTTTAACTCTTTCAGTCCTGTAGGTGAACCGGGCCGAGGTTATGGGTTCAGTTAACAGGGAACACGCAAACTGATCAAATGTATATGGAAGACATTGAAAATGACTTTGCAACAGGCATTGTCAGACAGAATACTAGGGACTGAAAGCCTCGTTCACCTTTCACTTCAGCTGTATGGAAACAGATACAATGAAAGTGAATAGTGACTGAGGCTGACAGTCTCTACCATTCTGTTCTACAGAGAAAAGGTCATATGTGTTTACAACACCAATGTTTTAGGTAAGCTTTCCCTTTAAAAGTTGTTCTAAAAAACTGAACACAGTATGCATTGATTTTCTTTTATTTAATGGAGTACACAAACCTTGTTTTTCCTCTTAACAGCTGTTAGAGATGTACACCTCTCTCTCTTATGGCTGAGCTTTTGGCTGATGTACGTCATGGCACTGGGGCCTGTTGTGCCAGTGAGAGCCTCTCTCTGCCCAACAGAATGAGGTTTGTTGCTTTTTTTAGTTTTGAGGGAGGATAGGTGGCCCACAGTCTCTTGAAATACTGCCGTTGATGTTGTCATGGTTTAGGGCTGGAAGAGAGCACATTTTTATTTTTTTGCAGTTAGAAAAGTATGACTGTCTTTGACAGTCACAGGCGTGTCTCTCTCTGTCTGTGTCAGAAGTCTCAGAGGACGCAGCTGTCTGCCCTGTGGTTCATGACTCTAATGATTTAAGACAGTTTTATTCCCCAGATCTCAGACTGAAATGTGTGAGCTGCACACCAACATGTTCACAGGCTGGTGTCCAGCTCACGCATGTCTGAACCTGCTGTTTCTGTTGGACACACGCATGTTTTCTAGTAAGACACTTTATTATGCATTCGAACATGAGCTGAAATATCCGTATTCGAACTATAAATAAACTATTCGTGTTTGAAGTCTATGATTAGAGCGTTTGGGTTTTTTTTATTGTTTGTCATCTCATCCAGTAGCGGGCGCTCTAAACATATTGTAGCGAAGGCCAAAATCAAGCGAATAAGCCCATAGTTCACCCTGTTTCAAAAACGAGAGATAACGCAAAGAGCGGACAGCACCCCCAAGTCATCTAAAAAGTGGTATCTGGAAATATTTTGGATTCTACACCGTAGATGGTAAAAAAAAGTACCCGTTAAAGTTAAGGTAGTTTGCCGACTTTGCAAAAAACAGTTTACTTACGCATCCTCGACATCCAATCTTCATGCTCACCTGTCGAGTTACACCATCCAAATGAAGCAGCAGACGGCCAGAGCATCGCCAGGCGTTCAGCATCGCATGACCGCAAACTTTCCTGCACAACCGGTGGACACCTTGTCAGATGCACGTGAATAGCCATCATTTGTCTCCTTTCTTCACGTTATTAAATAGAAATGTTGACACGTAAATACATACAC
>JAZGTK010003890.1:0-25993 GCA_036877625.1 Ambastaia sidthimunki
ATATTGTCTGATAATCAGCTCTGATGAGATATATTCATGTATGTAATGACAGAGAGAATGATGGCCATATATTTCAACTTTGAGTTCACCGTTTTAAGAATATTTGCTTCAAATGAGTAACACTTCTTAAAAGTGTGTTTAAAATGATGTACATATGAGATGAAGAATTCAGTCATATCAGTTTCATTTTGCACAGACTGAGTCATCATGGTACCTTAAAACATCTGTGTGATCTGCACTTTTGAGACTGAAAAACCGCCACAAACACAAAAAATATCACCTTTAAAACGTTCTTGTGTGTTCACACAGGTGGATGTCAGCTCGGTATCACAGCTAAAGGTGAGTGTCTGAAGCACTGGTACGAATGTCTGAAGAACAAAGACAAGAAGATTGAACGCTGGCATGTTCTCCTACATCAAAACAACATGGAGGCTGAAGACTGAGCTGTCAGATCTTCCTGTAGTCCCATCTGATGAAAACTTCTGGTTCTGGTGAGAACGACGCTTTTCTTCATTCAGAAGAAAACACTCTTGTCCTTGCTTCCCAAAACCCAGTGATTTTGATTACATAGTGATTCAACCAAGAACAACTAATAAAGTTAATTTGATCTTTGGTGTAAATAGAAAATATGTATAAATAAAAATAAGTATATGTATATTTCTCAGTCATTAGAATGCCTTAAAGAACAAAACCTCATGAATATTGATGTGACAAATAATTTCATTGAACTTTACAACCAAATACACTCAAGGACACTGAAATAACAAAATATTCATGCAAAACATCTGGTTAGTTCTTAAAGTAAAACAGCATGGACAGTGCTATTCAGCTACTGCACAGTGTTTGCATTAGAAAATATCTACGTTTTATTTGTTTATAATTGTTTGTCAATGTGACACTTATGTAAAAGACTGTGTAAAACAAATAGTGAATTTTGAGATGAAAAAAATAATATTTTGAGTTTCTTTTGATGTTAGGTTGGTTGTCTTCAAAACCGCATCAGTTACATTCATGTAAATGTTCTGTTATGTGCATGGAATTCATTAACATACGTTCTTCAATATGTTTCAGTTAGTTTCTACATCTGTAATATGTTTACAGACATGAAAACAGGCTTGTTAAATGCCCAATAAAGTCTCTTATTGCTTATGAATCTCTTCTGAAAATAAAGCTTGTGAATTTTTTTTCACACTGATTGTGCTGTTGGATTTTTCTCAAGCTGTCTGAAGTTCAGTGGGCTGGTATGTGTTGTGTCTGATGTTAGTAGGTTGTTTGTCAAGGTCATAGGCTTTAGAATTATTCYCAAAACTGACCTCAGAACAGTRAGGACAGATCTAAACGTAATTGGAGGTTTTACAGCATGTTTACTCATATTGTGCAATAGGTTAACACAACGTTACCCATAACTGTGCACTTCTGATTTTGCGTCCACTCAAAAAATAAAAGAACAGCGCTGAATGCAGGCTAGAAAAATAGAGAACAAGATCAAAAATCAGGAAAATGTCACCTTAAATGACCATCAACTGCTCTAATGAGTCTGTGTCTTTTAAAACTTGCAGACTGCAGCCAATGGTGACATTAAAAAACTGTTTATCAGACACGCCAGTCGACAGAGACGAACAACCAACCTCAGTGACCTTTGCATCCTCACGTAAACACTGCAGTCTGTTGCAGACTTATCATTTTAAACTTTATAAGTCATTACATCATTTCATAATGCATTCTATAAGCTCCTCTTAATGTTCTCAACATATTAATTATTTATGAACATTAAGCACAATAATAACCCACAGAAAGATGCTAATTTAACCTGAACGTTCCAGCTGATAGTTTTGGATCGTTTTGTCATGTGAGTTTACTTTTGTCATATTGAAAGTTTACAGCTGTGGGCATTGTTGACACTTATTAAAATATCAGCAAAAAAAGCTAATGACTGCAGTAGTGAGGGAGGGTTTACAATCTAACGTACATCATTCATTTTGTGTGTGTGTGTGTGTGTGTACACAACCATTCCTCCAAAGCTGTATTTATCAAAGACACACCCCCTGGTATCAACCAGCACATCTGTCTGGTTCTGATAAGTGAAAATTCTGCATACAGGTGGGAGGATAAATAAAGAGAGGTGCAGACGTCCTCACTGCCGGAGCTGATGGGTTATAAACCCTGTCACCCAGCAGCACGTCTCAATATTAATTCTAATATAAATTATACTTGATCATTCCTGCAGATATTATTGTAAGGCTCCTTTTGTCATTGCTGAAAATCGATCACTTTGAACGTACGTTATTGAATCAGATTATTTTTAAAAATGAAAAGCGCTCACCTTTTCCAGGCAGTTTTGTGCATTTTTGTGCTGTTTCTTAACTGTTGCAGTGCTGATCATTTTAAAACGTTTACAGAAAACAGCACTTTCTGCATTTGGACCAGAACCACATCAGACGGGCAAACACATAATGTATTTCTCAGAAAAACTCAGACATCTCTCGTCCTGTATGACAGCATCTGGAACAAAAACAACAGCCTTTTCAGATGCATAGTAAGTCATGAACAATCTGTTATTGAACGTTACCTGTCCAGGTGTTTGGATTGGAGAAACAGCCCTGTTTTGGAGAGCCCTGATGTTCACTTTAACATCAGTGAGATGGTTGAACCTGATGGCCCCTGTCAGACGGCTGGTCTTCATAAGGAATTTACAGTGTCTGTACGCAGGGCCAGAGACCTGAGGAGTGTTGACCCTGATGGGTCTGTACAACAGGACGGTGGACAGAGATCAGCACGGAAGCAGAGGCGATTAAAGCGAGCATGGATGATTCCAGGCACTGTCTGGTGCGGATCTGGAAATCAGGCGGCTAACTTCTCTGACCTGGGTACACATATGGTTTTTCCATCAATTTACACATACGTTACGTTAATATCTAAATAAATGTTATATAATACTTCACAGGGTCCAAAAATCTGAGACCACATTCAATTACAAATTATAAAAATAAGGTTAATTAAAAAAAGTATTATCTACTACTTGGTCATTGGTCTTTTTTAATACCAGTTCTCTTGTTTTGCAGGTGTGTTTGAAGAAACGGATAAATGTTGTAGGGAACACGATCACTGCAGAGACACCATCTCATCGTTCTCCTTTGAGCACGGCATCTTCAACACGAACCTCTTCACTTTATCTCACTGTGACTGTGATAACAGGTACACCTCATTTCAGTCGTCAGGTGTCACCTCTGGCATATTCTGTTGTGTACCGCAAGACTTTTTCTTTATTTACTTCTTGAGTCTTTTGTGATTTCGCCTCAGGTTCCGCCGTTGTCTTCTGGGCGTAAACAGTACCGTTTCCCACATGGTGGGTTATGGGTTCTTTAACCTGCTGAAGATGCGCTGCTTTGAGTTCTCTCACAGGATGAAGTGCACGAGAAGAACATGGTGGGGCAGGTACATGTCAGTTTAAATAACTGTTTAAATTTAAATAATTTATAATAAACCTTTTTCCCATACAGCTTTTTAGTTAGTGAGAAAACAATGACAAACTGGCCCCTTCCACAATGCACTGAACTTTGGAAATTGCCCTCTTGAAAAACTTGGCTCTTTCTTGATTCATACATAACCGCTGCAGGACATGATGTTATGTACACAGTCAGAAGACCTACATGTTTATCTCCTCTCATTGGCAGGTGTGCATTTTCTGAACTTACCCAATACGCTGTGATCAAAGGTCCAACAAACTACACTGACACGCTCCCAGAAACAGACAAAGATACTCTGGAAATTCGCTTTCATCAGATAATAACGCTTGGGGAAAATCAGGTCACCAAAAATTTAGAAGCATCACTTTCCATACAAGCCAATGATTCCAGGAGCCACACTGAAGAGCTGAACCGTCCAGTTTCTACATCACCAGGGCCATCTGTTACACTGCTGTCCCGCCAAACCAAACCCTTAACAGTACCAACAGCCACACCAACGACAACACTCCCCCAGCGGACACCAGACAGAGAGCAAAAAGGTGAACTAGATATAACATAAATCTAACACAAATGTTGTAAATGATTTAGTCCTAAAACTTAATCTTAAGCTTCATATCTGTTTTGGTTTCATAGGCAAGTTTGAGACGTGTGAAAGCTACAGAGCCCTGGACTCATGCCACCTACAGATCCCGGCTTTACAGGAGAAATTTGGTTTACGAAACACCGACCTCAGAACCGTGTACCACTGTAACTGTACCGCCAGGTGAACAACTGAACACAACAATTAAAAAGCAAAACAAATGAATGGATACTCCAGCCCTCTTACTGAAACTGATGTGTTGCTTTCACAGACTTGCTCAAAAAATCTCCCAGATGGATGAGGTTGATCCCGTGCATTCCCTGTTAATGGACTTTGTGTCACCATCCTGCTTTACTTTGCCTCAATCTGAAAACTGTACCTCAGGGAATAGGTTGGTACACAGTGTACATGGTTAAGTGTTCAACTAGCATTTTCTTCCAACCAACTCTGTATTTCTCTCTCTAGTTGCTCTAAATCTCAGGAAGAAACGCCCCTCATTCAACGCTGGAGGAAAGACATGACAGGAGAGCGACATCTGCTGGACATCAGCCGCAACCTCAGGAGGATCAACCTCAAACGCGCCAGGAGGAAAGACTCCGCAGTCAGACTGCGCAAGAAATGCCTCAGACTGCACAATAAACTGCGCAAAACTACAGCTCCTCAACAACTTTCATAAAGCTGCATAAAAACACAGCGTAGAAAAGTCCTGCCATTATAAAACTATAAGAGTGTCGTGTTATGGGTGACCAAAAACAACTGTATTATTATTAACGTTTTAAATTGTCTTCATATCTAACGGTCTGCAAACAAGAAACCTTAATATGTGCTCAAATCGAGCGACGGATAGCATCTGTCAGTCATGTAACCAACAACCCACAAATTAGTTTAACGCAAAATCATCAAATCTGTATGAAACTGTTTTCAGATGTTTGTTATGAATGAGGTAAAATCGGCTCGTCAGGTGTCGCGCATGCGCTGATCTGTCATCAGATCGCATGAAAAACTGCATCACGTGTAAATGAACTGTGTAAATGCGTGTGAATGTGTAAATATCAAATATATGCTGATAAAATAAGTTTAACAGTCTGCCTTTCTTATCCTTATTCAATTCACCTTTTATATTAATGTGTCATTTATGCCAGACGATACACAGAAATGTTTGTCATTTGTTTTTGAAGTACTTTACACAAATACCACAGTGACGACATTTGTCTTTACAAATATATTATGATGTGGACTATGACGACAGCAGTTACAACTTATCGTCACATATCTGAATCTTTATCCTACAGAGTTTATGTTATAAATGTCCGTTCATTGACTACAGAAACTAGTCACAGCAGGTAACTTAACTCCCGTCTGATGTCACAATACTAACCGAGCACTGAACTACCCAAACCATCTGAACCGCCTCCACCGGGAGGAGAGAAACCCTCAGCGAAAGCGGGTTTGACAACATGGCGAACTTTCCTCTGGAATAACTTCCCTGAAGTCTGCGCAAACTACTTTAACTCAGTCTGTTAAACTAACCAGGTTAGTCTGAAAGTGAAGGAAAGATGGGTTACAGCGTATGAAGTGTTATGGGATGAACGTTTGACATTGTGGGATAGTAAAGCAGGACAGGATGGAGAAAGAAGAAACGAGGCGAGGAAAGGTAAGTAATGAAATGTGAGTGCTGTATTGAGCTCAATGTGATTTTAAACCTGCGGCTGGTATTGCAGCATATAATCCTGATGCAAACTGCTTCAGTCAAACTCATGCGTTTAAAAGACCAGTTTGTTTTCATGCTTTTCTCAGTCATGGTTTGCATTGAGTTCTGTTTCTCCTGCACTCTTTTAAGGAGTCTATGTGACTGTTGTTATTGGGTTAACAGGTCTGTATTGCTGTTCATTATTGGATCAGTCACATTGTGGGTTGCATGAGATGTTTTAGTGCCATGCTGAGCAGATTGACTGTGTTTTTAGTGAACTGATATGTGTGACTACCTACAACTGTTGCATTATCTTGCTGTACAAATATTAATATCTCTAAGAGCTCAGATTGCTCAATACATCATGTTGCTTTAATTTTAGTCTCAGCTCTTTGTTTACAGTGTTTGGGGAGAGACAGGATGAAGATGATAAAGTCAATAACATACGTGTTTAATTCATGACAGCCACAATGAACATAACAGGAAGTTATGGGTGTCACTTTGCAGTAGTTTCAGTGAGATATTGCTGTGATTCATTTCTGATGTCTTGATAAACTTTCAGTGAAGAAACGCTTTCACTTGAGTCAAACAGTTAGCGTGTGTTGTGTGTTTATAGGAGGGTGGTGTTCACACTAACATGTGTTAAAAACCAGACAGGATTCTGATAAAAGTTACATCACGTAATCCAGAAAGCTTCCATCATGGTCATTCCCAGCAGACAGCTACAAGTTTTGTGGGGTGTCAGGCGAGCAGATGTCAGGGTGCACCTGTGTTTTCTTAAAAATCATACTGGAAGAATGCAGAGAGAGAGACTTTCCAAGATACAGCAGACAGACACGGACACCAGGAAAACATCAGTGTGGAATTCACTAAGAATAAATTGTCGCATCAGCATTGTTTATTTGTATACACTGTCTTCAAGGTCTTAGCACCTGATTGGCTAATGGAATTATGCAAATCAGGTAATGATGCAAACACACACTGGTGTTAAATGCAATATGTACAAAGCCATTAACAAAGATACTTGTTTCAGCTGTTTATAAAGTCATGTGATCTTGTAAATTGTCACTTTTTCCTAGAATAAAATTCCATCATTGCATTAAAAATGTGAGAAAGTCCACAAATGTCCTGACTGGACAAACATCAGCAGTAAAGATGTTTTCATTTATTATAAATTTAAACAGAGGTGATCAGCAGACAGTGTCATATGCTTTCATGTCCATGACAAATGATATGAAAACCATTGTTTGCTCCCTTTTGAAAGCTTTGAAAGTAATATTTACTGTACAGTATTACTTTGCTGTAGAACCTGTAGTGTTATGAGGGCCGGTCTTTAGATGTTTGTGAGATGTTCAGATGTTTGGAGAAAGCTGAAGGCAGCTGTTGGAAAGACAGATCATGTAAAGTTAAGCCGTTGCCCTGCGGGTGTTTCTAAATGAGCATAGACCATCTGATGCCTGCCAGAGAAGAAGCTTGTTTTCATTTGTCCAGGAATGTGACTCCACCCCTGACCTGCTCCAGACAGGGTCGGATCTGAAGTGGACTGACCAGACTCAGAATCAGCATTAGTGTGTGTGTGAGCTCCAGACAGGTGACAGTTCTTGTTTACGTGCTGAAGCTTCTGGTGTTGATCTGAATTTGTGGTTTGGGTTTGAACTGAGCAGGACAGGATCAGATGTATCGGTCCATGGTCAGATAGGAAAAAATAACAAGCTTCATAATTTTACCCAAATCTGTTTGAGTAGAAGAAAAGCTCAGTCTGTCTTGAATATAACAACCGGACTGTTCTGGCTTGTGACCAGCATGAGCTCAGATTTGGTGCCATCTTCATGTTTTTTGGCCATTTGGACTGAACATTAATCAGTCAAATGGCTCTTCTCTCTACATCCAAATGGAATTGGTTCATATCCAGAGAAGCTGAAAGTTTGACTTGATTTAGCATGTCCATTATTATTATGTGTGTGTGGTCTGTTTACAGATGTTATTTTGGGATTGGGAATGAAGTCAGAGTTTTACATGTGTGGTGTGTGTTTGCGTGTCTTTTGTATAGTGTGTGTTTGTACAGTGTGTGTGTGTGCATTACATGTGTTTTTAAAGTATGTGTGTTTGTGTGAGGTCTTCTCTCAGCTGAGGACTGTGGGCTCCATCTCTCCGTCTGTTCAGAATTGCCTTCACTTACACTCTCATTATCTGCCCATGAAGACTGAAGCCAACACAAATACTGCCATCCCTGTTATCCCTGTTATCTCTGTCAGGCCTTGATGTTGTTTTGACTCAGCTGAGAGTTTTGTGCATTAATTGGTTGTCTGACACACACACAAAAAATGTAATATTTTTACTGAAAACAGGACAAAATGTCAGTGATGCTTGACCATTCAAATGTTGTCATATCTGGTTAAAAATACACTACATATCCCTGAATTGGTGTTTTCTATACTTGTTTTCTGCGCTCTTGGGCTCTTTTGCACCTCCTGATGTATTTGTGTAGTTCTCTGAGTTCTCTCTCTCCTTCACTCACTCTGTCGTTCAAGAGCTCCAGTTCTTCCTCTCTGGAAGTAATTACTGTGCTGTGCTATCCCAGAATTCCTGCAAAAGAGAAGAGGGGCGTGGCCTGTGTGTGAGATTATAGGAGAGAGAAGAGCCTGAAGTTTCTCTCTCTCTCTCTCTCTCTCTCTCTCTCTCTCATGATATATAAATCATGATATTATATAGTAATTGTGTTTTTGGAAAAAATAGCTTTAGCTTAATAAATAAATGTCATGAACTATCTTGGACTTTCCGACTTCTTACTCATCTGCAGGTCATTATAATGTTTTAACTTAATTTTATATGAAGCATCTGCTTGTATTTAGTTTTTTGTATTTAAAACAGGCAAGACAATACAGACAGTACATAAAAATAACTCTCTGTTTTCTGTATTGTACAGAATTGCTATGTTGGTGTTTCTCAAAGCAGTCGCACAGCATTGTGGGTAATTCTGTACTTCTTGCAGCCTTGTGAGAGTTCATTTGTATTAACCCAGTTTCTCTGCAGTCTACTGCTATGATTTAATCTCACTTTCAGTCTGTTGTACTTCAGTGCTTTGTGTTGTTTTACAGGGTTTTTATCACACCGGGAGGTTTTAGGACATAAACTCTTGTTTGTGCTCACTGGTGTGTAATTCTTAAATCCTGCAAAGCTGCTTTGTGTTTAACACAACTTACGCAACCATACAAATAAATCAAAGGTGAATTAAAATAAACAGGTGAATTAAAATAAAGTTACTATATTTCTTTTTAAAGCACTTGGCAGTGGACTAACTAGTGAACTAGATCTCACTGCATTCAGTAAACAGCTGACTGGAGGGAGGTTTTGTGTTTTCGTGTGTTTCTCCTGAGAGCAAGAAAAACCCTCTGAAATTCTGCTGTCTGTGTGGCACCTTTTTGCCAGCTCACTTGAAACCTGTAATAAACTGAATCCATTAACGGGTCTCTCTGATGTGTTCTGTTTATGGGCAGTTTGGTCTGTTTGGACCGCGGGCGCTGGGCAGGGCGGTGCACGCCGTGTCCGAGGGGCGGAGCCTAAGCAAGGCGGAGTTCATGGAGAAGGTACAGCAGAGCAACGAGGCGTGTCAGCAGGGTGACTTCCAGACGGCCGTGAAGCTGTACGGCGAGGCCCTGCACGCAGACCCCCAGAACTGCATCCTGTACAGCAACCGTTCGGCCGCCCACCTCAAACTCGGCCAGTATCAGACCGCCCTCGACGACGCAGTCAAAGCCCGCCTCCTTAACCCTAAATGGCCGAAGGTAAGTGGGCGGGGCTGTGCAGAGTGGGCTTGGCTTCAATTTTTTAATCATTTTGGTGTTGAAGACCTCTACTCGCTTATCAAATTTTCAACTTATGCAACTTAAATGCGTCTCTTAGTCAATTCAGACAGTTTACATTTGCATAAACAGAGTGTCAGAAAATCTACCTCAGCGCTTGTTTATTTGAGTTTTGTACGCACCCGTGGTGGGCTGAGAGCTCCAGACTGAGAGCCAAATGGCCTCGTAGCTGAACATTTCTCACAGTGATGTGGACTCACAGTCACAGCAGAAACCTTCAGCACAGTCAACATGTGATACACGATCACAGTGGTGATCAGCTGCGGGGTTATGAGCTCTCTGTGATGCTTCTCTGTCAGTGATGGAGCTGCAGTAATTACATGTCACGTGTTTCTTATAGAAAGTGTTTATTGAGTAGATTATATTAGTTACGTTCACTTGATGAGAAGTTCATTGACGCATTGATTTATTTTTTTGTCATTTAGTAAGTCACCTATGTAGTGTTTGTATGATTACATTTATCATTAAAATTACAGAAAGGCCAGTGTTATTATCTTCTGTAGCATGGTTGTGGTTAACTCAGTGGTTATGGATCTGTGCAAAAGTTGGAGGTTCGATCCTTTTTACATTGGATATTGTTCTATTTGTGCAAACCAGGAGCAGCAAGATTGTGGATCTGTGTATCTGTTAAAGAGTGAAAAATATTCAGATAAATGTTACCAGCATCTATGTTTGACTGATAATACTCATACTACTCATAATTCTGCTTGTGTTTTGTAAACATGTATGGTTTAATAGGAAATAAAGATATTGAAATTGCCTATTTTCTCTCGTTCATAAACCATAGAAGCCTCAAGGTTTCGTTTTGAGACAAACTGCACAGACATGAGTGGTACCTCGGTTTGGTCTCGCTCTGACCACACAATCCTCTCCTCCAGGCCCAGAGCACATGTGGCAAAACCCAAACCCAGCAAAAACATTAACCTCAGCAGTCATGGCTGCCCATCTTCTGCTTTCTGACATTAATTTACTGTGAGGGTAAGAGGCGGGACCTTGTCATTTGACTGAGAGAAAAGAGTAAAAATATTCTGTTTTAGTAAAAATGTGTGAAATAGTTTATGAGTTTATGGTTTATGTTTATGAGACATGAGGACGAGCGTTCAGACGAGGGCGTCACAAGCGCCGGTGTGAGACCCTGCAGTGTAAGTGTTGTGAGAGCGAGCAGACGGCCGTTCCCAGTATCAGAGAGACTCTGTTTCCTGTTGAAGAGAATAGCAGGAAGTGGAGGGTGTGGGGCTGAGCTGCTGTTCTGTTGGGGAAATCCTGGACGAGCACAATAATTGCAAAAACAGCAGCATTCCACGACTTTTACTGGCCTGCAACGCTGCAGTAGCATTTTTCAGCCAAAAAAAGTCATTAAAGGCAAACAAATAAAAAGAGAAGAGGATGGTGTTAAATGCTCACAGGTTGCTCTTTTATATCTGAGGTGATTTAATGCAGTCAAGTATCAAGTATTTGTAGAAATAGGAGAGGAAAGTAGAAAGTGTAGAAATGTTCAGTATTTGTGAAGTTTTCTGCAGGTGGAGCTGTAACACTGAGCACCTCTGAAAGACACCAGAGAAACGTCTTTTCTGTGTTTATGAGCCGCTGGAGTGTTTGTGATCCCCCAACACTTCCCAGCATCCCACAGACATCTGTGTTGGCATAACACCCATGTTTTACCCCGTCAGTGGGCTCATGGGAAGACTAGACTGTGAGAACAGCACTCAGCATTCAAACAAATGCAGCAGTGACACAAAAAGCAGCTGAAAAGCGCTGCAGTCGTCTGGCTGAGAGCTCGCTGTTTTTCGTCTCTTATCCGTTTATATGCCAGTTTCTCCGTGACTAAGACCATTTTTTATCTCTTTGTCATTTAGATTGAATGTTTCAGGGGAGTCATTCTAAAAGGTCAGCATTTTTTGGAACATTCTCACATGTTTTTCTTTGAATAACTCTTTTTAAGAGTTTGGAGATCTTTCTCATTTGTGTGTTTAATTGATTCTGTGTGGTTGTTAGGCTGAAATGTTCAGACCTGCATTTGTGCAGGTACCGGTCGCTCGCCCAGTGAGGGAAACAGACACACCTGGCGCTGCACTGAGTCTTGTGAGGACTTCAAATAGAAGATAATCACTCAGTCCATCTCCAAAATCTGATTCTGTCTGTTTCATCCGCAGCCCTCACGCTGGATTGTTTAAACAGACGAGGGGATTATGGGAATAATTAGGTTTCACTGTGTATGAATGCAAGTTCATAGGCATGAGGTGACTTATAATTGTAAGATCTTTGCACCTGTTTTGAAGCTATGATGGTTATCAGTGTGACAATGTTGAATAAGTACCTTAACATTGCAAAAACCTGCAATTCATAACATTTTTCGGTTCATATGATAATAAGTTTTAGATTTCTGTTGTGCTCTGCATTTAATTTTTTCCTTTTCCATCCATTTATTTTGTCTTTCTCATGTAAATTTAATATGGGACCCTGAAGAGTTTCTTTGGATGAATACAGCAGTGGAGTCTGTTGTACTGCAGAGCTTTGTGTCGTCTGCACACACTCATGTTTGTGTGAGATCTCGGGTCTCTTTCATGTTAATGGGCCCTTGAGGCCAGAAGTGTTGGAGACATCACTGCTCTGCAGACTCTGTCCTGTCTCAGAGTTTAACATGCAGCGGCTAAACCCTCACAGCGCTGGCACCCAGCACACGGCCCGACGCCATGAATGAACGCACGGCCATCAGATGCCGTCTGTCCTCTCACTGCGCTGGAGGAAACTTTTCTTAGAGATGAAGCCAAATGTTCAAAAGATGTTGATTTTGTTCCCAGAAACTTGTGAGAGCAGCTATGCTAATGTGTGCCGTATGCTAATGTGCTTAGTGACTAGTTGTGTCATGTACAAATGCGGTTGTGCTCAAATGCTCACAAATGCTCTTACAGATTGAGATTTTGAGAGGAAATGTATTATTGGCACAAAATCATAGCGGTGGAAAATCCTAATGGTCCTAAAGTTAGCTTCATTTTCTTTGCTCAATATAGTTTGTTATTGTTTTGATTTTAAAATGTGAGCTGTTTTTGTGATCCATGCATGTCTCAAAGTGAACACCAGGGGGCACCATCAAATCATCTGTCAGAACAATCAGACCTTTTTTATTAATGTCACAAACAGGAAGAATACATTGAGAAATATTCATTTATAATAAAACAAAAAATAAAAACAATAAACTGGGGCCATAGTGCAATACAACAACAATAAATTATTATTAATGATTATTTCTGCATCAGTGTAATACTTGCTTACAGTGTTATCAGTTCCAGTTGACTTTGTCTGTCCAGTTTGATGTTGTGTAAAACAATACAATAAACAATACAATACAATAAAACTTCAAAAATGTCAAAAAGTTCACATGAGTTCACGATGATGTTCTGGTGTTGTCGTGGCAACAGCTGAGCTTCATCATGCCTCAGTAAAACCCCTCCCACATTCACACGTGTGACACTTTCCACAGAAGGATTACATGCGTGTTCTATAGCTCTAATAAAGGTCAGTGTAATTACTCTGCTCATGTTAAACATAATGAGCTAGTGTTCAGCGTTTAGTTTTTATTTGGCTCACTCGAAACCACTAATACCTTTTACTGAACGTTCAACATTTGCTCATTAAAAACATGAAGTCACTGCACAGTAATACACAGTAATACCTGACTGTAATCTGAGATCTTCTGCTCAGATTCTCAGCACTTTTCAATTATCCAAGAACAAAGACTCAGTTTGAAGTTCTTTACTAAAGCCGGATTCCAGACCGTCTTAATACCGGATAGTTCTGCTAAACGTATCCATGAGAAAAAATGATCTGAGAGTGAGTCACAGATGAGAGAACTGTGTCATAACTGTATCACATGACAATTTGTCTTATTAATTTCCACAAATTAGGTTGATGTCTCCTTTAAAACTCCTTCACACACACACACACACACACAGACACACACACACACACACACACACATATATGGGTCAGTATGTTTTAATGTTTTAACAGATATGTTAATATATTTTATAATAATTTCTATTATCTAAATAGTCACTTTTATAAAATAGTAGTTGTTTAATGTGACAGGGTTACACCACAGCCTGTCTCCAATTGGCTGAGAGGTCAATATTTAAATGAGGTTTTGACAGACGAGGTCAGTGGACATCAGAGGTGCTTTGAGGCAGTCAAACATCTCTCAGATCAGTTAGTGCTGTGTTTGATGGTGATAACAAGGTCACTGCTGTATCTTAACTGAATTTAGTCAATGTGAAATCAAAATATACCCTGTTTAACTAAGACAAGCTCTAATTTATGTCACTGACAGGACAGAGAAATTCATCTGCATGAGCAGAGGAACATATTCAGAGAGAGAGAGAGAGAGAGAGAGATCATGGGCACATGAGAGCGTGTTTTGAGCCCTGCTGGAACTGATCGTGATCCGGCTGGTAATTGCTTTAAATGCTGGAGAGGTGTTAACAGTGGAGATAACTTACTGTGTGTGTGTGTGTGTTCACACACTGACATCTGCTGCAGCTTCTCTGAGGGCAAGAATCGCTGTATCAGCGATCTCACACACTCTCACACACTCTCTCACACACACACACACACACACACTTTCTACTATTTAAATAGAAAAGATCATTTTATATGATTTATAAGCTTTTGTCCTTATGGGAACCTAAACAATGTCCCCACAATCTAGTTACTGGTATTAATATACTTGTGGACACATTTGATTCAAGCTGTGATTCCTAATCACTGGGAGTGAAAGTGCTGGTTTTCTTGTGTAGTACAGTGTGTGTATGTTTGGGGTGGGGATGAAGTGTGTGTGTGTTTGGGGTGGGGATGAAGTGTGTATGTGTGTAGCTGTATTCAGGCTCTCTGTGTGTGGTTTTGCCCGTGGGCAGCACTTTGAAACTGCTGGTTTGGTCTTACATGTGGGTAAAATTCAGAGAAATAAACTTCTTGCTTTCTGTTTCTTCCACACACAGTTCTGGGCTCAACCCACCCTGGGTAAGATCTGTATTGGGCTGAACGCCTCCTCACTCCTCTGCTTTGTTCTTGTGTTGAGTGTTACGTCTGTTGACAGACACTGAATGACAGAAGTGTGCCAGGAGTTTTCCAGTGTATGGAAAAACCTGTATCGTTTGTAAGCATTCCTGCTGCATGTGTTGCCAGAGTCTGGAATGCCCATCTGTGTACCTGCAGGTTTCTGAAAGCCCCAAATGCTGGAATTGTTTAAAAAACGGGAGCTCACACGAGTGTCCGACATCAAAACCAAAAGATGGAGATGGTGTTTGGGTTGGTCGACCCCTCCTAGAACTCTCCCTGTGGCATCTCTGCCTCTTCTCATGAATTCTCAAAGCTCAAATGTTTGAGTTATAGTGATATGTAGTGGTAGCAGAATTTGGGAGCTTGGCCAACTTGAGCACAGGTTGAGATGCTTTCTGACCTCTTGAAAAACACATGAAGTGGCTGTGGTGGTCTTTACTCAGGGGGAAAATCTGGAAGCAGAGATCTTCATTTTTACACCGTTTAATCAAACAATAAGACCAGAAACAGATATTAAGAATTATTTTTTCTTTCTCCTGACTGCTTGATTTGTTTAAAGGAATGTGTGCTGCCGGCAGAATTGTGAAGATTAATGTAACGTTTATTAATTAAATAGTACTAATAAAAAGATTATTATACCTTGTGCTGCTTCTGACATCATTTCTCTTTTTTTTCTCATGATACCTTGTTTTGTTTTCCACTCTGTTTTCTCTTCGCCTGCTGGCGGACCATTAAACACAATCTCCTCTGTTTCTCTGCCCCCTCATCTCACCAGCCGGCGAGGTGGAGACGCTGGGAGAAAAATCCACACAGAGAAAGAGAGGAACCACTATAACCAGGTCCCGCAGTGTTGCAGTTTCAGGGGAGGGTTTGAATTTAAAATGACAGACCTATGAAGAATCTGAGGTTGATTTGCTGCTGAGAAATCTCTTGGTTTACAGACAGTTTTCTGGAGGAACACGGGGCCTGGTGAAGGGAGAGCGCTCGCTGTAGCAGGTTATTATGTTCCTCTGCTCTCTTTAAACACTTAACTGAAGTCATTAAGGAGTTCTGCCTAGTTCATTTGTTTTTACTGAGGTGATTAAATCATTAATTGAAATCGGCTGATTCCACAGGGAGTTTTTGGCTGCAGGATGCTGGACTGCTGGAACTGTTAGTGGAGCCAGTAGGGGGCGCTCGCCCTGGAGCTGAAATCAGTTGACAGTTCTTCAGTTTATTTATGTGTATGTTTGTTGTTTTTTGCAGTGAATTAGAGCAGCGTTTAAATTCGTCTCATCTGGACAGACAGTATCTGAATTGATGCACAGACTGCTTGTCCAGCAGCGGTCAGTGGATGTAGAAGGACAGTGTCTCCCTTCATTCCCACCCCCTCCTCTTCTCAGAAACATCTTATCAGTGGAGGTCAGTGGGCTCACAAGACCACCTGGTAAATGGCTCATCCTGGCAATAATCAGAAAAGACCACATGACACATTTCTGTTGTTTCTTTGTTATCTTCTGCCCACGACGTTGCCCAGCGTCATATAATGTTTATCCAACACACAATGTTTCTTATTGATCTCTGTTACTTCACAGAGGCCCTTGACCCTTATATTGATCTTCAGATCAATATAGAAAACTCAATCCGCACTTCAGCTCTCCAAAACAAAGAAAAATGTTCTAGAACAGTTAAAAGCTAGTGGCCTCAATGAGCCTGATCCACACAGACCCGACACATCTGAGCAGTGTTTGGATTAGCGTGTGGAGTCTCTGCTTGGTACACAGGCTTTGGTCCAACTAATTACTTAATCTACATTCCAGATATTAATGTGCTCAGAATGTGACCTGGTTAACAGCCCCAAAGTCACTAGAAATGAAGAAGATGACCTACAGAGATGTGAGAAGTGTACCTATACATATAGTGTATTATATATAACACTTGGATCATGGATATAAATAACAAATGTTGTTTATATTGTGAATGGAGCAGGATTCAGTGCTGAAGTTCAGTGTTTGAAGCTTGAGGTTGGACAGGTGTTTTCTTTGACACCTGCAGATGGAAGTGATCTCCTCACATTTCTTCTCTGTCACCAGAAGGCCACGTTCCTCCACGTTCCTCCTGTGATACTGAAAACCTTCAGGTACAAACTCTGATGATCTGATGTGATGTGTGTTTTTACTGTAATGACTTTCAAAAGTCTTTCAAAGTCTCACTTCCAAAGGCTCTGTGTTGTACGTCTTATATGATGTATTTCTGTGTAAATGTAGAACTGTATCCATCAGGAATGTTGATTGGGTGGAAGTGGACTTTCTGTACTGAAGTCAGATCTGAAAGTGAGTTTGCAGTGGATTGTGGGATTTTCTGTGTAGAACAGACTTAATTAGATGGTGAAATATTTGTCTGTATGATTTGCTCTACTGTGCTGCTGGAAAGTTAATTCATGTACATTGTATTAATTTAGTCCTGCTGGTCGTTATGATGATCATTAGCAGTGCTCATGTCTGATGGCAAGGTTAAAGTAAACAGCTTTCCTTCCACTCAGCGTCCATGACATCCATATTAGTAATTATTCCGAGCCAGTTTCACACAGGAACACGGGGAACATGTGAAGGTCATATTCTACTGACACACTGATTCACTGTCACGGCTGGAGATGAAACTACAGCTGGATGGCTAATCGAAGGGCTAACTGCATGTGATGATAATGCTGTGTAGTTCAAATGTAGTTGTTTTGCTAAACTCAATGAAGGAATGGTTTAGATAAAAATGTTTTTTTTTTGCCTGGTATTTTCTGTCATACCGCCCAGTGTTGCACTGAAGTGATTTGTTGCTATGAAGTCTCTATGAGACGGACCTGTTTGTTCACACTTTTTCTTCCTGATAAATAACTCTCAGTGTTCATTACAGACAGGCTGTGTTAGTGATCATCACCAGCAGTCTGAAGGCTTTAATAAGACATCATTTGATGAGAGTCGCCTGCTTTTCATCTGTTCATTTGTCTTGACTTTTCTACAGTATGAAAATTACTTGTTGTACACACTTTACAAAAGTCTCTGCAGGCTGCAGTTAACACACATGCACACAGATGCACAAGCCCGCAGCCTTTGTGACAGACATTAATATTTCCCAGGACAGGTGTCAATATTATTACTAATTATGCACTTCATTAGAGCGATGACATCACATACAGTGATTTGAGTGCATGTTACAGATGCACAAGAGCTGCGTGTTATCTGTTTATCCCCGTCTCATTACTCACAATATGCAAATGAAGAGCGTGGCAGATACATAAACATATATTTAAGGGTGCTGGAGTCTCTCTGACAGTGTAGTTTATCTTAATGACCTGATGACTGCTTTACCATTTTGTTTCTGCCAGCGTGAGTTTGATTTGTGGTTGCTTTCGATTCCTGGGTGATATGAACATATTTCTGCACTTTGCTTTAGTGAAACCTCAAAACAACAGAAGAAATCAGGTGGGAGTTCAAGTATAAATCTTCATTGGACAGATGTAGGAAAGTGAATAAACTAATAATTATTCATTTCCAGATACTGAATCAAAAAACTAAACAAAATTAATCTTATTAATGTATTTTTATTACAGTATAATTTATGACAATTATAACAGACATTAAAGAACCACTAAAGGAACAGAATTAATAAAATCATTTGGTTTAGGTTTTGTAAATAATCTCAGATCTCAGAAAGCTAAAGAATTAGAAACGGCACGTTCAAACACTGTTGTTGTTTATTCAACCTCATTTGTGTAAACTGGTGTTTGGTGGCCTTTTGATAAATGTTAAAATGAAGTTTTAGTGTCAGCGTTTGGCTTTGTTTACCCACGTCTGCAGTAAATGAGATAGTTTGTCTTGTTGAGATGGCTCAGCGAACACCCTTGTGGAAAATTCATTAATACATTTTGTCTCTTTCTTTTCTGTGTTGCTTGTGGTTTTCCCCCACTTAGACAAGGAGTTTGTCGCTTCCTTTCTTATGTTCTTGTCTCGTCTGACAGCTTGTGTCACTGGCTCACAAACTCAGTGTATTCCAGTGTTCAGCTGTTTCGGGGGCATGTTAAAACAGCTTCATGCTTCTGTGGGCAGAACTCTGTTTCTCAGGCTTTGAGTCTGCAGGGGGAGGTAAATGGGGGTCTTCATTGTGCATAATGTGCTGTGATGGACTGACTCTGTGTCTGTATGATGGTAGATCCTGCAGGAGCCGGAGGATAATGTCCACTCTGCTCTGCTGCTGTATGGGGGAGTTTTCACATTGTTTTCTATGACGTTGGGCCTGTAGCTTGTTTGAGCTCTAGGTTTAATGGGTGTGTGGTTGTGTATTATAATCACAGGCTTAGCTCAGTTGTGTTTAAAGTTTAATTAGAGCTGCAAGATATACATGGAAATTATTGAAATATCGCAATATGAATATTGCAATTGTTTGCAATAACTAAATGATTTTAATATTTCAAAAAGTTATGTTTAGTCATAAGTCAGAGTTTTGCAGCGAGACTAGAATACAAATATTAATAAATGTTTCTTTTCCCAGAAAGAATGTAAAACATAAAGGTTGGTTATATAATTCAATATTTTTTGAAAATATATTTTAATATCATATAAATGGATTTATAAAATTGAAACATTATAATGATTATTGCTTATCACATTATTTAGCAATGTGTCCTGTATCTCAGTGACCCTGATCTGTGTTCTCAGACTGAGCAGATGACCCTGTTTAAACATCCACTGAGTCTGGATCATAAACCCAAAAGCCCAGGAGCACAACTGTCTCTCTGGCTGGACAGGAAGTGTTGGCTCACGGTCAGAGACTCGCTGATGTCCGGTTCAGTTGTCAGAATGTTGACCTCATGCCTCTGTGATTTTGGGGTCCATCTGGTTACGGACCCCCTCAGGTGAATAACACATGGACCCCCAGATGGGGATTTGCTCTTCATGTCTGCACCCACATCCTGGGCCGATGTAGCACAATTGCCCTCTGCCTCTTTCTGTTTTGCACTGATTTTTGGATTAATTTTTAGTCATGGGGGTTTGGCTTAGACACAGGGAGTGTTTTAAAAGGTTTTACTGTCTTACTTATACCGTGCTCTCGTTAATTGAAACGGTAGCTGTACATACTTTTAAGTTCATACTTATGTGGCATAATTCATCATAGTATGTTACATAGTGTTTCACAAATTGAACTCAGTATAAAGTACTCAGCAGGCAGCCTCCAGAAATATCTGCTTTATAATGCGTGTTTGATGTTACTCATCAGTAGAAAATCCACACGGCATCTTTTATTCCATTCTGTTCCCAATCTTAGATTTCCATTCAGAGCTCGTCATACTGATAATCTACTGCATTAATCACATTAGTGTAGATGTACACACACACACACGCACACTACAGAGTGATTTAAGCCATCAGATGGTGTAGCACTTTCTTTAATAAAACACACACAGAGCGCTGACGGAGGAAGCAGTCCCCTGGGACGGGGTTTCTCGCTGCTCATAAAAGATTGGTTAATAATTTAAACCAGCACTGTAAAAGGAGGGAGGAGAGAGGGCTGAAATACAATGCTGCTGGAAATGAAGCGCAGCCCTGCAGAGATCTGCTGGCTGTTTCACTGTAATATATAAAGGCTCTGTTCCAAAACCTAGTGAACTGCCTACATAGACAGCTGCCTTCTAAGACAGCATGATCACAGAAATAGAAGCTTGTGAGTGACTGATTTGAAATGCAGAATGCAAAGAAAACTTAGTAGAGTTCAGTGTTCAGAGTTCAGTGTTAGGGTCTGAAATGACATGAGGGTGGGGAAACAGTGACAGAATTGAAATTTTTCAGTGAGTTGTTCTTTTGAAATGCTGTCTATAGAGGGATCTCAGTAGTTTTTGGAACACAGTCATAGTCTTAATGCAAACCGTTAATGACTTCATTGATCCTACGACCGGCTCCTTTTCTAGAGCTGGTGGCTTCAGAATGAACGATCCATAAAGACACTTTAATACATAGAGACTCTTTCGCTTTATAGACTTGTGTTTATGAGCGAGCGAGAGAGAGAGAGAGACTATCTCCAGAGCTGTTTATTAAATTTCCAATCAGATGCTGGCGGTGTGATGGCAACTATAAAACATAATTCCTGTGAAACAAGCCAACCGAAATAAAGGCTGTTCTGGGGAAATGAAGTTTTTCTGGCACTGTTTTAAAGCACAAAGTGTGTGTGAGTGACATGCTGCTTTTAGAACAGGAAGTGTTATTCTGATGCATTCGGAACGTGTCACGTTCTGTCCCCTCATCCACACGTTTCCCCTCTGTGCAGATTTAGACTTAATCACACCGACTGAGACACCAGATGGATTTTTAAAAGGCTGAAAAATCAGAATGGCTCAGCAGTCATGAGTGTGATCAGAAAGTTGTAGATGAACGTGTGATACTGTGAGAGATTTACAGTGACTTCACATAGACTGAGGATGAATCAAAACTGAATCCATTATTATTAGAGTGCTTCTGAAGTTTGGAGGTATGTTTGAAGTATGTTAGTGAATACAGTTTTGTTTAAAATAATGCACACCAGGTTAATGATGAACTGTTGGTGTTAGGATCATTTATCAAGTAATGTTGTCAAATCAGTTTTTATTTAATATGAAATGTTTTTAATAATTTGCCTGTTACCCACAAAACTCTGCTCATGTGTGTGATCACGTCAACATATGCACATTCTGTGGAATAGCCGCATGCTTTATGCTAGCACGCATTCCCACATCATCTGCATTTGCCTGCATGTTTGCGCTCCGTCACCTGCCATAAATATGCGGTAAACTGTTCATGAAAAAACAATGAAGTGGCACCAGCCACGAGCGTAAACAAATAAGCAAGACGCTGCATTATTGATAGAGCTCGTGCTGCAGTTTCAGCGCATGTACTGACGTACTGCATGAAAGGCGAGTCGCCTGTCGCAGGAAACAGCTTGTGGGGATTTGAGCGTGTCTTCACTGTGGGCGTGCAGGTTTAGCAATAGTTGCTCCAGGTTTCTGTGGCTGACAGATCTCAGCAGTGCATTAGCAGATGTACTGCTGTGTAAACCTGCAGCACTTATCTGACTGTGTGACGTTGTGTTGATTGTTTAAAACATTTCAGGCTCTTTAACAAGTAGGGTTAAAAAATAGGGCTTGATATTTTTTCTCTTTTACATAATTTGGAGGTGTTTAATCTTCTGTGTTGTTAATCTACCTCTGGAGATCAAACTATAACATTTTGGTTATTAAAATAAGCTTATTGTTTTTTTATATTAAATTAAATATCTGCTTAGTTCAAGATGTTACTGTATGATTTTAATTGTGAACAACTTTGTGTTTCTACAAAGAAGATTAAGAATATTGTATCATAGCTGTCTGTGTTCCAGGGATCACGTGACCCTGCTCGCTACGTTTCATTCGACCAACTTTAGCTTATGCAGCTGGGGCATGCAGGCTGGAGATTTTCAACTTTAACAGGAAAGCTCCACCTACATGTTCTTAAAAGTGTATAAGGCTGTAAAGTAGAAACAGGAACTGTAGGTCAGCTAGACTGTTAGTTAGAATAAATAATTTACTGCTTACAAAGTGCTAAGTTACAGTAGATACTGAAGCAGAATCTTAACAGTTAAGCCTGGACGAGTGTTTGCTGGCTGAATGTTGTCAGTGAAGAAGGACGTGTTCTCTTCTGTCCTCTTGAATTCAGAGTAGGATCTGAAATCTCAGCATGATAAAAACAAGACACTCTTCTGCTCGCCCCACTCTCCTGTCGCACAGCCCGAGGGCGACGTGTCTGCCTGTTGCCATGGAGACGCAATAGTTTTATTTCTCCTGTAATGTGATATGTGTTATCTGGTTCGGTTTAAAGAATAATCCTCAGCTTCTTTATTTCATGCATTGTTACATGTTGTTAAATGTTTTGAGCTCGTGCCTCATCCATACATCAAAGTCTGAAAAGCAGCTGCGCTGTACACGCGTTCATGAGAAAAATGTGAGTTATGAAATATCAGATATGAGTTATGAAAGAAGCATTAAAAATGGTGGTTGATTTCACTTTTTGTTTATTCATCATTATGGAATATTTTCCCATGATGCATTGCGGTTGACATCACAGGTCATCAAGTTTTCCCTGTATGTAGAAAATACTGACGTTATGGCAGTACATCGTTCCTAACATAGTTTTTTTATAGCGTCTCTCTCTCTCTCTCTCTCTCTTTCTCTCTCTCTCTCTCTCACTATTACATTCACAGAATTACTGAAGGACACATACTGCAGCTGTTTAATGCTGTAGCATGACACAAACATTGAAGGTTGAGATGAGGTACAGTAGCGATGCACAGATGAGATTTTAACTCACTCCGGAGAGATCTTCTCTTAATGACGGCCTTAATCTGTCGATTTGGTCTCTGGAGATCTGGCATGAGAGAACATATGAGAAAATGATGGGTGTAGTGCTGTCTAATTCACAGGAAGAGCTGGTGTAGTGTGTTATAAGGGCTGGGGGAGAGAGAGCTGTCAGATGTGTAATACAGTGTTCTGAGCCAGCGGCTGCTGTCGGTCTTTTTCTCTGAATTATCCAGACGGGAGGCTGTCATTAAAAACCGCTCGCTGGTGTTCCTTATCCCTGAACACAGTAACAGTGTGAAGAAGCTCAGAGATTCAGCCCAGCAGATGTGGCTCTCCTATCATCACCTACAGCAGGAATAAAGCAGGAGAGGTGATGAGGTCAGGTCACAATTCATCTCCACATCAATAGAAATAAAACAAATTCAGTTTCGTTTAAAGAAAATGATGCTTATTGTAGAGCCATTAGATTGAGTTTTTTTCATTGTGATACTGTTTTTATAACAATTAAGAATGTCTCCCAAATTTTCACCATCATAAAGCATCTACATTTTTTTGTAATTGAATAAATATTGTTTTTATAATAATTGCTTTTTTATAATTGACTATGTTCTCAGTGAGCAGTGTGTCAGTCTTCATCTCTCAGTAAAACTGCACCTGTAGAACTTTCTTCTTTATATTTTCATTACACATCACACTGTTAATTGAATAAATGCCCCTGTGTGGTCCGCAGACCCCCAGTCGTTTCATTCTCCTCATGTGACTGTTTTAGTTAAAGCAGCAAATTAAAATCTCTAAATTTTAAGACAAATGGATGCAGTAAATACATTTTCCATTACACTGTCTGATGTTGGGTGTAATTAGTTTTTACACCTGGAGACAGAACCAACCAGACTGAAATGATTGAGGTTTATTCTGAGAAAATCAATTTTCACAACATTCCGCTAATTATCTTCCATAAATTCTTGTGACTAAGGAGTCGTGACCCAGTGTCATAATTAAAGTCTAATTTTAATTAAAACCACACGCTGCGTTCTGCAATGTAACGCCCTCTTTTCATAATTCAGCCCATTCTGTGTGAAAATCCCGCCCTGCATTTTTCTCATTGACAGTATTGATTCATGGTTAAAAAAAACAAAGTGTTTTACATGCCATTGGAGAACCTCAAATTCCACAGAGAATGTTTTATGTTGTTTCTGCAGAGACATGTAGCTCAGTGTAGTTTCTGCTCTTATCTTTGTTCATTCTGACCCTCTCAGTGTTCTGAGGAAAGATGGAAGGTTCCGGAAGGCCTACAAATGTCTTTCATCAGTGGTAAACAAGCTTAAACTCCGGCTCGGCTGGCTCTCTGTTGTCTTTGAACTTTAGTGATGTTTTGTGTCAGAGCGACTCCCTTCTCTCTTCTCCCGCATGTTCTTTCATGTTGCATCAAACGGGCAGAGACGCATGTGTGGAGGGCTGTAATGAGTTTAAAGGACTTCAGGTTTGTATCAACGTCTTCATCCTGACAATAAGTCAAATCCCTCTTTTGTGGCTCTGGGAGAACTGAACAGATTCGCAAGTTAACAAGCATGAAATGTTTCTGCTCTTTTTGCAGTTTTATTCGTCACGTCTGTTTGTGCTCCGCATGAACTTTCCTGCCACTCGTTTCCAGCTGTTTTTTTTTATTCTCTTTTTCTTTTTGCTGCAGAGGTTATTGTGGGTTTGATTTTATGCGGAATGGAAAGTCGGGAGCTTGTTTCACACCCTGTCGTGATATGAAGGCAGTCCTCCAGTTAATGTTAAAAATAAAGGTGCTAAAAGTGTTCTTTGCAGCAATGCCAGAGAAGAACCATTTAGTCAAAGGTTCTTAAAAGAAAAATTTCTTTCTTACCTGTTATAGTCTGTAGAACAGATTATATAGATTCAGATTACTATATTGGCTTCAGTTTCTTTAAATCACTCGTGTTTTTGAAAGGCTAGAGTATTAAAAGTTCTTTTGTATCAGGTTATAAAAGCTTTTCTGCTCCTAATTGGAACCTTTATTGTTAAATGTGTTGATCCACAGCTGAATGTTTTGCTCCAGCATTTGTCATGTGGCGACTAAAAATAGTCTTTGCATTATTAGCTGCAGTTCAGACTTGAATGTGTTGAGACACTGAAGATGTGGAATATTTATTTGGCTCCAAGAATGAACAGTAACATCAGCCCACGGCCTTCAGAGACCCCTGAGAAACAAACACACACTCACCACAGAGCTGAAAATCTGTGCCAACACCAGGAGACCACACCAAAAACTTCTCACGTCTTCTGAGTGAGTTTGTGACTCCGCTGTGCTGTGTTATTGATCCAGTTTCAGATCAAATCCAACTGCTGTTAAACAGCCATGTTGATTTAAACAGCATGTTGAACTGTTACATCAATATCCAGTGCAGATGAATTATCAAACGCAGCTTTAAAGGGCCTCGTGTCTTTTGCATGAAGTATTTTTATGAAAGTGGGACCCTTTGTAGATAAACAACTCTGTGTTTATTAACGCTAGTTGTTGAAAGTAGTCATGGAAACTAAAAAATAAAAACAAATCTAGATTTTTGTATTTTCATAAAAAAATTTGGCTGTACCAAACACATTGTCACAATGCTAGGGCGTGGCAGGTGGTTGCCAGGGTGTTGCTATGCAACTGCTTGTGTGGTCATCAGAGTTCTAGGTGTCAGGATGTTGCTATACGGTAATGGTTGCTAAGGTGTTTATAGCACCTTGCTGAAGTTTGGTAGGTGGTTGCTGATGCTTGTATAGAGCTACAAAGACAACAATGTTTATAAAAGCAGTCAGATGTACAGAATAATTCAACATCTTTAAAGCATGATGATAAATCTCAGAAATAGCATATTATTGCTTGCTTGCTTGTTTACTTTGAAAGGTGGAGATGCTTTGTTCCTAACATCCATCTCATCAGCCCTAATTTTCACTAATGGCCTCGTTTGAGTGTTGGATATTCATTTAGGCTCTTAACAACAGTGGGGCTCTTGG
>JAZGTK010003891.1:0-25988 GCA_036877625.1 Ambastaia sidthimunki
ACTGGGCATGCTGCGCATTTGCGTACGCTCTGTGTCGTAACGACATATCACTTCCTTTAAGGCGGAAGCGGGAAGATACGTAACGTATCTGTGAATCGAAAGATTCTACGCACAACGTGCGGTGTCGTTTACTAGTGCGCCATTCCGCAGATACTGGCCAGCGGAGAGTCCCATTCACTGCATTGAAACTGTTTTTACAGTAAATAAGGTATTTCCTTATGCAAAACATTTTCTATTTACTTTGGAAACGTTTTTAAGTCACCGTTTTATTTGGAATATTTTTGTTTGCAGGTAAAGTCGGTTTGTTGTGTGATGTAGGCTAAGCTAAGCTAACACGCTACGTGCATTGTTGGGGCTGTAAAAAGCACACCGTTTTACAACACAAGGTTCGCAGTTATTTGTATAGTTGGGCTGCAGTTATCCAAAAGTGTATTTTACGGTAATTTAAGTAGTAAACCTTGTGGATTTTTATGAAAGGCTAGATTCTGTGCAAAGGGAAACATATTGGGCGCCATAGGGAAGTTAGACATTGTTGTAGTCCTGTTAGATGTAGTCTAAATGTAGACGTTGTTGCATATTAGTTAAGTGTCTTTATTTTGTAATGCAAGTTACTTTTTTTTTGGCTTTGACAAACATTAATTGTGTTACTTTTGTCCTTGATATTTAGTTGTCTTACTTTATTTGCAGTTTTTAGGTAGTTTTAAATAAAGTTAGGTTTGTCTGTACATTAAGGCCGCCTCTTTGCGCACATCAATAGGATTTTTGTATTAAACGGTTTTGTATGGGCATGTTTGCTTTTTGACCTCCTTTATATTTGTGCATTTTTTCTTTTCTCTTAAGTAGACGCTGCCATGGCAGCTGCGTTCCCTTACAGAGGTGTTCCTGGAACGATGCCTCCAGGTGTTCCTCCACCACCTCCTGCTTCTGCTCCTACACCAGATTACATGACTGAGGAGAAACTGCAGGAGAAAGGTGTGTTTCATTGCATTGTGCCCCTTCATTGGTCCATGATTAGGGCTATATTTGTTTTGTTTGTGTAACGATGCCCCTCTCTTGTAGCTCGGAAATGGCAGCAGCTGCAGGCAAAGCGCTACTCGGAAAAGAGGAAATTTGGCTTTGTGGACACCCAGAAAGAGGACATGCCTCCTGAGCATGTTCGCAAAATCATCAGGGATCATGGTGACATGACAAACAGGAAATTTCGTCATGACAAGAGAGTCTACCTCGGGTAAGCCAGCAATTTATATTACCCAGGTATTTCTATTTGCTTTCTATTAATGTTATATAAATATCTAAATGTGTTTATGTTCTGCAGGGCTCTGAAATACATGCCCCATGCTGTGCTGAAGCTACTGGAGAACATGCCCATGCCATGGGAGCAGATCAGAGATGTTCCAGTGCTTTACCACATTACAGGGGCCATTTCCTTTGTAAATGAAATCCCGTGGATTATAGAGCCGGTGTACATTGCTCAGTGGGGGTAGGTGAATTATTATAATGTAATGCGTATCATGCCCCTACCTCAGTATGTTCAGACCAGAGGTTTGAATAATTGTGTTTTTCTCCAGCGCAATGTGGATCATGATGCGTCGTGAGAAGAGAGACAGGCGGCACTTCAAACGCATGCGTTTCCCTCCATTTGATGATGAAGAACCTCCTCTGGATTATGCAGACAACATTCTGGATGTGGAGCCTCTAGAAGCAATCCAGATGGAGTTGGACCCTGAGGAGGACTCTTCTGTTACTGATTGGTTCTATGAGCATCAGCCCCTGAAAGATACCACCAAGTGAGTCTTGGTGACAGTACAACATTGTGGTTTCATTGTTTCTCCCTTTGCTTATGATTTATCGTTTTTTTTTCACAGATATGTAAACGGGACCACATACAGACGTTGGCAGTTTACTTTGCCGATGATGTCCACTCTGTATCGATTGGCCAATCAGCTGCTGACAGATCTGGTCGATGACAACTACTTCTACTTGTTTGACTTGAAGGCTTTCTTCACCTCTAAAGCTTTGAACATGGCCATCCCTGGAGGGCCCAAGTTTGAGCCCCTTGTTAGAGACATCAACCTCCAGTATGTACCGTCTGATTTATACTGTACCATACAAAAAAAAAAAGGTTCTTAAAAGGTTCTTAACTGGGATGCCATGGAAGAAACATTTTTGGTTCCCCAAAGAATGTTTCAGTGACAGGATCTTTAAAAGGCCATTTTTTTCTTACCTTTATCTTTTTTCCATCACAAATAATCTAGTGAAACAGAAAGGTTCTGTGGATGTTAAAGGTTCTTTATGGCATCTCTGTGGTTCTTCTATGGCATCGTGAAGCACACTTTTATAAGAACACACTAAGTTGTTTCCTTTGCGGTACCCCAGATGTTTAACTTGGGTTATTTGTTCACAGGGACGAAGATTGGAATGAGTTCAATGACATTAACAAGATCATCATCAGGCAGCCAATCAGAACAGAGTACAAAATTGCCTTCCCCTACCTGTACAACAACTTGCCGCATCACGTGCACCTCACCTGGTATGAAACATCACGCTCAAAGTTTATCATTGTGCAGAGTTGTTTCTTGTGCTAAACCACGGATTTGTGATCACTATGTAGGTACCACACACCCAATGTGGTGTTTATCAAAACTGAGGATCCTGATCTGCCTGCTTTCTACTTTGACCCTCTGATCAACCCCATTTCTCACAGGCACTCAGTCAAAGTTAGTATGAATCGTCTTATAGCCACTTTATCTTATATTGTCCATCTTTAGGATTCTGTTCCAAACATACTAATTGAATGGCTTGCGCATTTTCTCCCAGAGCCAAGAGCCATTGCCAGATGATGATGAGGAGTTTGAACTGCCCGATTTTGTTGAGCCATTCCTGAAGGAGACGCCCCTCTACTCTGACAACACGGCCAATGGAATTGCGTTGTTGTGGGCGCCTCGTCCATTTAACCTGAGATCAGGAAGATCCAGACGAGCAATTGATGTTCCTCTCATCAAAAACTGGTTAGTGTAGAAAATGTTTGTTTTAGTCCTCTGTGAGGTGTGTTTTTGAGTTTTGGAAGAATGAACAACAAGTTTGCAATGTGTAAATAGAGGGATGTTGTTTTTTACTTCAGGTACCGTGAGCATTGTCCTGCAGGCCAACCTGTGAAGGTGCGAGTGTCTTACCAGAAGCTTCTGAAATACTACGTGCTGAATGCTTTGAAGCACAGACCACCTAAAGCACAGAAAAAGAGGTGAGCAATGACATGGATGACAAGTTGAGCAGCTATGTAGATTTTAGTGTTGCATTTTAACAACTATATGCTCACTTTCTTGCAGATACCTGTTCCGCTCTTTCAAGTCTACCAAATTCTTTCAGTCTACAAAGCTGGACTGGGTGGAAGTTGGCCTCCAGGTGTGTCGGCAGGGCTACAACATGTTGAACCTGCTGATTCACAGAAAGAACCTCAACTACCTGCACTTGGATTACAACTTTAACTTGAAGCCTGTCAAGACCCTCACGACAAAAGAACGTAAAAAGTCCAGATTCGGGAACGCGTTCCATTTGTGCCGTGAGGTTCTTCGTTTGAGCAAGCTTGTGGTGGACAGTCACGTGCAGTACAGGCTCGGAAACGTTGATGCTTTCCAGGTATGTGTGTAATGTGTACAGTATGAGTTCTGCGCAAGGTGTGAAGATAATCAGAAGCAGTGTCTCGATCTTTTCTTTCTAAAGCTGTCTGTCTTTTATTTGTGCTGTAGTTGGCTGATGGGCTGCAGTACATTTTTGCCCATGTGGGTCAGCTGACCGGCATGTACCGCTACAAGTACAAGCTGATGAGGCAGATCAGAATGTGCAAAGATCTAAAGCATCTTATCTACTACCGGTTCAACACAGTGAGTAACATCCAATGCCCTCCAACACACCACACTGTAGTGGGTCATTGTTGTGTTTTACTATGTTACAGTTGGTGTTATACCTTGTATCTAAGGTGGCTTTTCCTATTCACAGGGCCCTGTTGGAAAAGGTCCAGGCTGTGGGTTCTGGGCACCAGGATGGAGAGTCTGGCTGTTCTTCATGAGAGGCATCACTCCTCTTCTGGAGAGATGGCTTGGCAACCTTCTGGCCAGGCAGTTTGAGGGTAAAACATGGCTTGCTTCACATGCAAAATGTTCTGTTTAAATAGATAAAGTGGTAGCTCATAGGTGGCATGTAGTAACAGTTTAATGTCACATAGGTCGACACTCCAAGGGTGTTGCCAAGACAGTGACCAAACAGCGCGTGGAATCGCACTTTGACCTGGAACTGAGAGCCGCTGTGATGCACGACATCCTGGACATGATGCCTGAGGGCATCAAGCAGAACAAGGCCAGAACCATCCTGCAGCATCTCAGTGAGTCATGGAGGTGCTGGAAGGCCAACATCCCTTGGAAGGTACATATGTATTTCATATAGTGTTATTTATCAACGTTCTATAGTGATGTATTTCAAGTATGTGTCTGATTGTTGAAATATTGTCAAATGTGGACTCTTATGTGACTTGTTTCAGGTTCCAGGACTTCCAACCCCAATCGAGAACATGATACTTCGCTATGTAAAGGCCAAAGCAGACTGGTGGACTAACACAGCTCACTACAACCGTGAGAGAATCAGGCGAGGAGCCACTGTGGATAAGACGGTGTGCAAGAAGAACCTGGGACGTCTTACTCGACTCTACCTAAAGGCTGAGCAAGAGAGGCAGCACAATTACTTGAAGGTACATTTTTAAGGAACTTAAGTTTTAGTTTCTTTGATTGGGTTAATGTTTCCATAGAAGAGCACAATGAAAAGTGTCTTTCTGTCTTTGTAGGATGGACCCTACATCACAGCTGAGGAGGCTGTGGCCATCTACACCACCACAGTGCACTGGCTGGAGAGTCGACGATTTTCCCCAATCCCCTTCCCTCCTCTGTCATATAAACACGACACCAAGCTGCTTATTCTGGCTCTGGAGAGGCTCAAAGAAGCTTACAGGTCAGACCAACCCCCATCACTATAATCCCAAAGTTTAAGTCTGTTCATCTGGTCTAACTTTTTTTTGCTTGTTCTATTTAGCGTGAAGTCAAGGCTGAACCAATCACAGCGTGAGGAGTTGGGTCTGATTGAGCAGGCCTATGACAATCCTCACGAGGCTCTGTCCAGAATCAAACGTCACCTTCTCACTCAGAGAGCCTTCAAAGAGGTTAGTGTGCATGCTATGTTCCAGTGCACTTCATTAACCCCAAGCCCCCTTTTAGACTGCTTCTGATCCTAGCTTGCATCTAAAGTAGTGCTTTCATTTGTAGGTGGGCATTGAGTTCATGGACCTTTACAGTCACCTGGTACCGGTTTATGACGTTGAACCTCTGGAGAAGATCACAGACGCCTACTTGGATCAGTACCTGTGGTATGAAGCAGATAAGCGCAGACTTTTCCCACCCTGGATCAAACCCGCTGACACAGAGCCTCCTCCACTACTGGTATACAAATGGTGCCAAGGTGAGTGGGGAACTTTGTCTGTCTTTCACTGGCTGATATTAAAAAGGTTACAAATAAAAGACTGGAAAATTTTATTAAGAACTCTTAAAAGATTAAAGGAATTTGCAGACGTCTTCACTTTCATTTAAAACAAAACAATTGCCCTTTTTGTTTCTCTTCTGTCTGTTTGGTGCACTAGTCAACTGTGTTAGTGCTGATTTATCTGTGTGTTAGAAAAACTGGTCAGAATGATCAGCAAGAGCCTTCACTGGTTGGTAATGTGTCTTTAGAATTTTTTGAAAGTGATTTGTTTGTTGTTCTTTAAAGGGATCAACAACCTGCAGGATGTGTGGGAGACAGCAGAGGGCGAGTGTAACGTCATGCTGGAGTCTCGCTATGAAAAGATGTACGAGAAGATTGACCTGACGCTACTGAACAGGCTTCTGCGTCTCATTGTGGATCACAACATTGCTGATTACATGACGGCCAAAAACAACGTTGTCATCAACTATAAGGTCTGCTTAGACATATGTTTATGATGTTTGTACATTTCTCTCTGTGCATTCATAAAACTTAAATGATTCTGTCTTGCTAATTATTTAATTACTTAAATTAGTATTTAATTACTCTCTTTGATTCAGTGTGCTGCTCTTTGTCTTTATAGGACATGAACCACACTAACTCTTACGGTATCATCCGCGGGCTGCAGTTTGCCTCTTTCATCGTGCAGTATTATGGGCTGGTCATGGACCTGCTGGTGCTGGGCCTGCACAGAGCCAGTGAGATGGCTGGACCTCCTCAGATGCCCAATGACTTCCTCAGCTTCCAGGACACGGTCACTGAGAGCGCCCATCCCATTCGCCTTTACTGCAGATACATCGACCGCATTCACATCTTTTTCAGGTCAGAAGTGAAGATTAAGAAAGTCTATTGTGTCCTATTGGGCAATGTTGAAACTTGTTAGCATCATGCAGAAACATGTTAGCAACACGTTTTTGTTTATCTTTTGGTTTCCTTGTATTCACAGGTTCTCTGCAGATGAGGCAAGAGATCTGATCCAGAGGTACCTGACTGAACACCCTGACCCCAACAATGAAAACATTGTGGGTTACAACAATAAGAAATGCTGGCCTCGAGATGCTAGAATGAGGCTGATGAAACATGATGTGAATCTGTAAGCATTTTGGATATTTGTTCTACTAATTCTTCTTATGAATCATGTTAAACTTTAAATGGTGTCTAATCTAATCTAAAAATCTATGTGGTGTGATTGTCTCTCAGGGGCCGTGCTGTGTTCTGGGACATCAAGAACCGTCTTCCTCGTTCTGTTACCACAGTTCAGTGGGAGAACAGTTTTGTGTCCGTTTACAGCAAAGACAACCCTAACCTGCTCTTCAACATGTGTGGCTTCGAGTGTCGCATCTTGCCCAAGTGCCGCACCAGCTATGAGGAGTTTACACACAAAGATGGTGTCTGGAATTTGCAGAATGAGGTAGTTAGGACTATAAACATTAGTTATTTTTGTCACCAGATTTTTCAGTTTAGAGTGATCAATCGAAAAGTGTGTTTGTATTTTTAGGTAACAAAGGAGAGGACAGCACAGTGTTTTCTGCGTGTAGATGATGAGTCCATGCAGAGGTTCCACAACAGAGTGCGACAGATTCTGATGGCCTCTGGGTCCACCACCTTTACCAAGGTATGATTACAGATATCATCTACTAAAGTATGTGGATCAGTCCATTCTGGAATTTTCAGCTGATTTGTTCAAGGAGTAGTTCATCTTAATTCAATTTTGCATAGTTTTACATGATGTTTCTCCTCTCAGATTGTGAACAAGTGGAACACTGCTCTGATTGGTCTGATGACCTACTTCCGTGAAGCTGTGGTCAATACTCAGGAGCTTTTGGACCTTCTGGTGAAGTGCGAGAATAAGATCCAAACCCGTATCAAAATTGGCCTGAACTCCAAAATGCCCAGTCGTTTCCCCCCTGTGGTGTTTTACACCCCTAAAGAATTGGGTGGACTGGGAATGCTTTCAATGGGACATGTGCTGATTCCACAGTCTGACCTGAGGCAAGTAACTGCTTGAACTTCCAATGCATCATGAAAATATAATACAGTTGTGTAATTAAATTGCTTGAATATGTGAATGTGAATTAAAGATCCTCTCTTTCCACTTAGATGGTCCAAACAGACTGACGTGGGCATCACTCATTTCCGCTCTGGAATGAGTCATGAGGAAGATCAGTTGATTCCAAATTTGTACCGTTACATCCAACCATGGGAGAGCGAGTTCATTGACTCTCAGAGAGTTTGGGCTGAATATGCACTGAAACGACAAGAGGCCATTGCCCAAAACAGGTACTGTCCTTAAACTCAAATCCTGATGATGTTAATATTTTCAGTCTTAATAAATATATCTACATATTTGATATCACACAGGCGTTTGACGCTGGAGGATTTGGAGGACTCTTGGGACAGAGGCATTCCTCGTATCAACACCCTCTTCCAGAAGGACAGACACACTCTGGCGTATGACAAGGGCTGGAGAGTCAGAACAGACTTTAAGCAGTACCAGGTAAAGAGCGCTCCTTACTAATCTTCACATGTAAATGCAACACAATAGCTTTTTTTTAAAGATTTATTTGCATTGTATTTAAAAGGTTTAAATGTGTTTTTAGGTGTTGAAGCAAAATCCTTTCTGGTGGACTCACCAAAGGCATGATGGGAAACTGTGGAACCTGAACAACTACCGTACAGACATGATTCAGGCACTTGGAGGAGTGGAGGGAATTCTGGAACACACTCTGTTCAAGGGAACCTATTTCCCCACCTGGGAGGGTCTCTTCTGGTAAATCACCTGTCTTCATTGTTCATCTGTCTACTAAAGTCTTACTTAACAGACCTGATTACCTTTATGTATTAAACATTCGATTCAAATTAAAGCTCTTATTGATTTTCTTACCTTTTTCTTTAGGGAGAAGGCCAGTGGTTTTGAGGAGTCCATGAAATGGAAGAAACTCACCAATGCTCAGAGATCTGGTCTGAACCAGATTCCTAACCGACGATTTACTCTATGGTGGTCACCTACAATCAACAGAGCCAATGTATGTCTGCCTGATGCAGTTGTATTTAGACGGTAATTAAATCCAGTGTTTACTAATACTCTGTCAAATGTCTTTTTAGGTATATGTGGGTTTCCAAGTGCAGCTAGATCTCACTGGAATCTTCATGCATGGTAAAATTCCAACCCTCAAGATCTCTCTGATCCAGATCTTTAGAGCTCACTTGTGGCAAAAGATTCACGAGAGCGTTGTCATGGATCTCTGTCAGGTAAGAATATATCCTTCTATTATTCAGAGAAGGAAGCACCGCACAGAGAAATTGGCACCGCACAGTTGTTTCCAAACTGAAGCATTACTGTGAGTCAATTGAGTCATTCAGAGTTGTTGAATGGTGCTATCAGTAAGTGTCTGTTTGCTTTGTGTAGGTGTTTGACCAAGAGCTGGATGCTCTGGAGATAGAGACAGTCCAGAAAGAGACCATCCACCCCAGAAAGTCGTACAAGATGAATTCCTCCTGTGCTGACATTCTTTTGTTTGCCTCCTACAAGTGGAACGTTTCGCGTCCTTCACTCCTGGCAGATTCCAAGTATGTTTGATGGACCTTACTGAAAGCATTAATCTCTGGAGGATATCAGAAAAAATATGAACATTAATACTCAGTCACACACTGTCTACACGTAATCCCAGACTATAACCATAGAAAATGTTTGAATCATGTTGTGTGATGATAAATGGGCTATTGTGTTTGTTATAGGGATGTTATGGACAGCACCACTACACAGAAGTACTGGATTGATATTCAACTCAGATGGGGTGATTATGACTCCCATGACATTGAGAGATACGCCAGGGCCAAATTCCTGGATTACACCACAGACAACATGAGTATCTACCCATCACCCACCGGGGTCCTGATCGCCATTGATTTGGCATACAACCTGCACAGGTCAGTGTTTCATCATGCTGTGAAGGTGATTGTTTACCTAAACAGCTTAGTCCTGTACAGTGAAGATCACAATCATAATCAATGTGAAACTTAAAATTCCCATACCCATTCTTAAGTATTTATGATTTGTTACCCTCATTGCAGTGCTTATGGAAATTGGTTCCCTGGTGCAAAGCCTCTGATCCAGCAGGCCATGGCGAAGATCATGAAGGCCAACCCGGCTCTGTATGTGCTGAGAGAGCGTATCCGCAAGGGTCTGCAGCTCTACTCTTCAGAGCCCACTGAGCCCTACTTGTCCTCCCAGAACTACGGAGAGCTCTTCTCCAACCAGATCATCTGGTTTGTGGATGACACAAATGTGTACAGAGTCACCATCCACAAGGCATGTGAATTCAGCATTGCTTTATCAATTTAGATGTTAATCTCCTAACTTGGTTTGATGTTTATTAAGGTTAATTTCCTATACCTGTTATAGACCTTTGAAGGCAACTTGACCACGAAACCAATCAACGGAGCCATTTTCATCTTCAACCCCAGAACTGGACAGCTTTTCCTTAAGATAATTCACACATCTGTGTGGGCAGGACAAAAGCGTCTTGGACAGGTTGGTCTAAAACTGTCTTGTAATTTTTTTTGTCACCATATAATTGCATATGCAAAGTAGTAACACAAATGATTTGTGGTTTTCCTGTGTTATATATGTTATATATGTGTTATATGTTTTTTGTGTGTGTTTCTGTAGCTGGCTAAGTGGAAGACTGCTGAAGAAGTGGCTGCTCTTATTCGTTCGCTGCCTGTTGAAGAGCAGCCCAAGCAGATTATTGTGACCAGGAAGGGCATGTTGGATCCACTTGAGGTTAGAAACACCCACTAACATTGTGCATTTAACAATGTATTAAACCGTTACTTTTTGCCTATTATTGGTTACTTGCATGTTCTGACAACTAGTGTTAACTAGTAGGTTAACAGTTGTTCTGTTCTTCAGGTACACTTGCTGGACTTCCCCAACATCGTAATCAAGGGCTCTGAGCTACAGCTGCCGTTCCAGGCCTGTCTGAAGGTGGAGAAGTTTGGGGACCTCATTCTGAAAGCCACAGAACCTCAGATGGTTCTGTTCAATCTGTATGATGACTGGCTCAAGACGATCTCCTCTTACACTGTAAATGCTGCTTATTAGTTTCTTTCCGTCAGATTAAATCTGGTAGAAGCTTCTGAGAACCGTTACTGTGAAGTCTTAAACTAACATTTTCCTTTTTCTAGGCATTCTCCCGTTTGATCCTAATCCTGAGAGCACTTCACGTGAACAACGACCGTGCCAAAGTTATCCTGAAGCCTGACAAGACCACCATCACCGAACCCCACCACATCTGGCCCACTCTGACTGATGAGGAGTGGATCAAAGTAGAGGTGCAGCTCAAAGATCTCATCCTGGCTGACTATGGCAAGAAAAACAAGTGAGTGCAGACTTTAAGAACTTGTATTGAAGATATGAATGTTACATGTCTGCTTAGGACATACTTTAACTTCTCCCTAAATTCAGAATTTGGTTTCCTTCACAGTGTGAATGTGGCATCTTTGACTCAGTCTGAGATCAGGGACATCATCCTGGGTATGGAGATCTCTGCTCCTTCACAGCAGAGACAGCAGATTGCTGAAATTGAGAAGCAGACCAAGGAGCAGTCTCAGCTCACGGCCACACAGACTCGCACAGTCAACAAACACGGGGATGAGATCATCACCTCCACAACCAGCAACTATGAGACACAAACATTCTCCTCCAAAACTGAATGGAGAGTTAGGTATGAATGGCTGTCCAGAATTCCTACATATATCCTTTAATCTTGCTGAAGTGTTTATAGTTAGTAGCTTTAGTTGGACACTCTGGTTAAACTGTTTAATTTCACAGGGCCATCTCTGCTGCCAATTTGCACTTACGTACCAACCACATCTATGTGTCATCGGATGACATCAAAGAGACTGGCTACACTTACATCCTCCCCAAGAACGTTCTGAAGAAGTTCATCTGTATTTCAGATTTGCGTGCTCAGGTCAGATTTTACTTTTTAAACTTGATTGATTAATGTTTTTTATGGATGACTGAAGAATCTGAAGCAGTTCTAATTTTTTTCCCTTTGGGCTGTAGATTGCAGGGTATCTGTATGGAACCAGTCCTCCAGATAACCCTCAGGTGAAGGAGATTCGCTGCATAGTGATGGTGCCACAGTGGGGTACACATCAGACCGTTCACCTCCCCAACCAGCTGCCACAACACGAGTACTTGAAGGTCAGTGTTCAACGAATTTAATAAACAATCCCAGAGCTTGTGTTACAGATTTATGTCAACAGTCTTCATCATCTTAGTCATAATCAGTTTGTTTGCCATCTTGGTCTTGTTTAGGAAATGGAGCCACTTGGGTGGATTCATACACAACCCAATGAATCGCCCCAGCTCTCCCCTCAGGATGTCACCACCCATGCAAAGGTCATGGCTGACAACCCATCCTGGGACGGGGAGAAAACCATCATTATTACTTGCAGGTAAAATATCACATCTTATCAACAAGGTGTTTGAAAAAGTTTATTTATTTGATTTGAAAAAATATTTGATTTTGTTTGTCTAGTTTCACACCTGGTTCCTGCACTCTAACTGCCTACAAGCTGACACCTAGTGGATACGAGTGGGGCAGACAAAACACAGATAAGGGAAATAACCCCAAGGGTTACCTACCCTCTCACTATGAGAGAGTCCAGATGCTCCTGTCTGATCGTTTCTTGGGCTTCTTCATGGTTCCTGGTCAAGTTTCCTGGAACTATAACTTTATGGGTAGGCACAGCCTTAATTATTCAAGTTAACGATGCTTTTGAAATGATTTATTCATTGGGTGTAACCTTGTGGAAAACTATTGGATGACTGCATGTTTGGCAGTGTGCTAACCCCTCCCACTTTCATTTTAGGTGTACGTCATGATCCCAACATGAAGTATGATCTACAGCTGGCCAACCCGAAAGAGTTCTATCATGAAGTTCACAGACCATCTCACTTCCTCAACTTCGCTTCCCTGCAGGAGGGTGAAATCTACAATGCTGACCGTGAGGATATGTATGCATAATACCACAGACTAAGACTGTATATTGAACAAACACCTGATGGGCTAAAGCAAAGCTTTTGTGTTCCTTCATCAAGACTCCATACAGTTTGCAGTAATGTAAATGATTAGAAAGTCTGAGCATGTCAACCTTAAGTTTATTGCTTTATTGTACTTGCCTGGTATTGAGTTGATTTCATATTGCTAAAAACTTTGTAAGATGTGCGCCTAAACTATTCTGATCTACAAATATCTGAACCTCTTATCATAATCCTTTGTAGTACATTGTGTTTTATAAATCTGGAGTAATTTGTCTCTGTCCTGTAGCTATGTTGTGCCTCTGTTATGTACACTGTAGTTTGGGATTAAATAAAGGTTACAACTTTTATAAGAATACGCTTCATCTCATTGTCATTTTTGTTGGGTGCCTGAAATAAAACACAGATGTTATTAAAAAGGACAAAACAGTGGCTGCTGTAAGGAATAAGGACACTGTATTCCTTCACAGCAAAGTGCATCTGCACGCATATGTTCCGGTCCACTGAGCAGCTCAACCATGGACACGTGCTGCATTTAAAGCTCTCGGGTTGCATTGGTCAGGAAAGGAGGGGACAGCCATGGCAAACAAGCATTGTGGGCTGTTACAGACCTACTTCTGTTCGGCTATTTTCTATAAAAGAACATTATGCAAACAAGCATAATTCCGTGGCATTTTGGTGTTGTGGGTGTAGACAACAGATCTTCGAGTCAGGACATGCGAAGCTTAGCTCTCAGCAGACATGTCAGCTTTATAACTCGCTGCTGGTCGTCGATGCGTACTAACAAAAGCTGAAATTACGCGTCTTACTTCTGCATGTCCTTACTGAACAACCTGGAGGGGAAATGCACGCGTTTTTTCAAAGCGAAACGAAAGAATAAACTGCATTTGGGTTGAAGGGACATAGTTATAGCTCACTTTCGATTGTCGCTTTTGAATGCGACTTATTCGAAGTGCAGTATGGAGGCTTGCGTCGACCACAATGAAAACGACACTAGCAGGACACATTCATGCTTCGAGAAGACCTTCTCGTCCATGACGGTGGACGACGTGTACGAGATCGCTAAAGTGGTGGGATCAGAAGTGGAGAAACTTATCGACAGCTACGGAAAAGACAGCGTGGAGGGTTTGGTGTCTCGCATCGTGAAGGTCCTGGAGCTTCTGGAAAGTTTCGCGGCGAGGAATCAGGCTCATAAGTGTAAAGAGGAGGAACTGCTGAAGACCTTTGAGACGCTACACGTACAGCAGAAGAAGAAGCGACATGTGAAGGATTGCGAGGAGGGAAACGAGAGTCGAGTATGAGCACGACAACATGGTCGACATGTCAACGGGGTTTCTGTGTAAAGACGAGCGAATCGTCGCACACAGAAGCGTGAAACTCGTATTAAATTAAATGTCATGCTATATTGTAGCCTTATTTATTAAGCCTATTAAATATATACTTCATATAACACTACTATTCCAACATATCCGCATATTTAAATAAGCATATTTTTGTTATTAAATACTGTGGTGTTTAAAGTAAAAATCTATGTTTATGCGTTGTAATGTTAAGATAAAGCTTTTAATCGAGTTAATCGGACTGTCGATTCGAATCGTGACTCGTTGATTCGAATCTGGGGGGGAGGGGTCACTTCCGGTTTGCCCCTCAGTTATCAATGTCATTTAAAGAACACAATGTTCCCTCCATAGAAATAGTTTAGGCCTAAACTCAGACTTGCCTGTTGTCTGTTTGTGAAAGTAGAAAGTACAAGGGCACCTTGTTACTCTTATTATATGAATGACTGAAGTTGGCCTGTGTTTGCCTGTGATTTGTTGTTGTGATTTGTTGTTGTGATTGTTGTGATGATACTGTCTTGTCAGGACTTGCATCAGAAGGAGCAGAAGCTGAAACAGACTGTAGATGGGCTGCAGGCTCAGGTGCAGCTGCTCAGGGACGAGAACCAGGAACTTCTGACTCGCCTGCAGTGCACACACTCGAAAGAAGGTAAAAAGGACATTGTAGAATTGTGATATCACATTAACAACAAAGTAATTACTATCGATATACTGCTGTGAGTCTGAATGAGATAAAACCAAAATGATCAGCTTTTTATATTTTTTTGTTCCTTATGGTTTGATGGGAAGTGTCAGATTATTGGAATATTGGGATTATACTGAATTGGATCATTATTGGAATTTTCTAAGTGGAGATGTGAGGATATGTGATTGCAATATTTGTATTGTTATACATAAATTTGTGATGTGATTACACATGAATGTAGTATCAGATGAGATAAAATCTCCATCTTTCGTGCAGGAAATTGAATTGCTGCTATTGTTTTAAAGAGTGTCAGTACATTTGTGTCTCCATCTTTTCTCTAGACCGCACACAGCGTCAGGAGAGAGAGGTGATGCTTAAGCTGAAGGAGGTGGTGGATAAGCAACGGGATGAATTACGAGCGAAAGTTCAGGAGATTTCCAGCATGTCCAAAGAGGTCGAAGCGGTATGCATCCATCTTTCCAATACACATGCATTCAGACCACATAACATGTATAATTGGCCATTTAGCCGGCACCTTTATCTAAAGCAACTTACAAATGTGAGGAAAACAATGAAGATCTATGCTAAGGAAACAATAATTGTAAAAGAATACTGAACTGTTTGTAGATATAGCTTTTGGTGGCATCAAGGTCTTCTTTGTTGAATTTGAACATAATGTTGCAACACTGTGACATTGCACCTGTGACACTAAATAAACAAGTAAAGTTAAACAGACAGTATGAATTGCGTTATGCCTGAGTCACTGTGGTTTGGAGATGTTAGCATTCTGGGTTGATGTTTGCTCTGCCTTGAAGGTATTTTTATGTTCCTCCCGCTTGAAAGGGCTAGTTTCACCAAAAATAGAAATTTGTCATGTCATTCCAAACCTGTATGACTTTTTATCTTATGTGGAACACAAAAGAAGATATTTTGAGAAATGTCTCAGTGGTTTTGTGTCCACACAATGGAAGTCAATGAGGGCCACTGTTGTTTGGTTACCAGCTTACTTCAAAATATCTTTATTGTTTTTTAAAAACACAGTCGTACATGTTTTAAATGACATGGGGGAGAGGTTTTTATTTAAATTTTTGGGTGAACTATTCCTTTAAGGGTTCAAATATTTTACTAAAAAATAAGAAAATTAGGTTTTGCAGTGCAGAACCGTGTTGAACATGTCCAGTTTATGTTCTACAGCTTCAGGAGCAGCAGGAGAGGTTAATGAAGATAAACGCAGAGCTCCGGCACAAGCAGAACATCATACAGGCTCAGCTGACGACGGCAGTGGAGAGGAGGGCCGACGTGGAGGCCGACCTGTGTGAGAAACAGAAGGAGATAGAACGCCTAACTTCACAGCTAGAGAAAGCCAGCAAGCATACTTCTACTAACCCGGTTAGCCATTAGCTTCTTCTGTATTCGTCTTGTTAACTAACTGGCAGTCTGGCATTGGGTTTATCTGAGGTTATGTGTATTGTGTGTGTGTCTGAGTACTTCCCGAAGGCATAATTAGATAGAAGCTTCTGTGTTCCTTTTGGGTGGTTTTGGTATACAGTAAAAAGCCTCATTTCCACATTGTTTGGTCGGGTGATGTAAATGTAGGTCACGTTTGCCCTCAGGGTAGCTTAGAAACATTTTGGGATGTATGATTAAATTCTTTAACCTTTAAGCCTTGTCACAACCTATTTGACTGTAGATGAATTTAGCTGTATTTCCTTAAAAACACCTTAAAAAATGCATTCAAATACATTATTGTAATAATTTTTTGGAGATACTTATGTGTGTCATGAACACTGTGTAATTCTATCTTTTATATGTGACTGTAAAAAAACCAGACCGTGAACTGTTGTCAGATAACCGTGTTAGACAATTATGGTATGTGACTCACATACTCATATAATTCCACCTTTGCCTCTTTCAGAACAGTTCTGCCATCGACCTCACAGATAAGATGATCATTGACTTGAAGGATCCAAATCGGCCATGTTTCACCAAACAGGAAGTACGGGACATGCTTTACGAGAGGAACGAGTTGAAGGCCAATCTGTTTCTGGTGAAAGAGGAGCTTGCATATTACCAAAGGTGAGATAGACCCACTGTAATATGTTTGTGAAGCCCTTTAACCTTTCATATCAACACTTCCTGTCCTCATTCTGTCACTTCCTGTTACGACTTCCTGTCTCTGTGCGGCCACCCATTTCTCTGTGCTCCTCAGGGAAATCCTGAATGATGAGAGATGTCCAGGTTTCTTACTCGATGCTGTGCGCTCCGCAATCAAGAAACAGAGAACTGTCATCAAGGCTAAAATGCTTGGCATACCTGTTAGCGAATGCAGCACGTAAGTTAGCAAAAGCGGCAGCTTGGAGCGCTAAGTTACCCTAAACGTAATTACTGGTTTGATCAGCTGTTACGCTGTCTTACAGTGATGAAACAGATGGTCCACTGTTTGAGAGGAGCGGAGAGGAACATGAAGACACTGACAGCAAAAGACCTCAAGAATCACGCATTAGAAACCTGTGAGTTTAGGCTGCAACAGTACAGACCAGGACTGGTCCATATGTTGTATACTGATGTAACATTTTGTTTAAAATAGCCACATTATTAATATCACAATGATTTTATTGGTATTTTTATTGTTTCCTAAAATAATTGTGGATTGTGAAAGTACAAAAATGTACATATGTAAACAACAACATATTGTTTGAAAGGCTGAAAAATATCAAAACATTTTTAATGATACTGAGTACAGTCACTTCAACAATCTCTAAGCTCTGTTTAAGTTCAGAAGAGATCTTCTGTATCATGCTTATATCACTGATCTCCTCTGTCTCAATCTTTCAGATTTGGCTTCCTGACGCGGCCCAGTATTACCAGGACCTCTGGCTCTCAGACCTCCAGCCTCCCGACCTCCAGCTCCACGTGGGAAATCATCAATCCAGATGAGCAAGAAGATAAGGAGACCCAGGTCCTCGGTTCCTCCTGAACCAGCCCACCTATCACTTACTCTCAGCCATGAAAAGCTGCTTATCTGTGTTTGGGGAGAGAATAGAGATGGACACTTGAGCGTAGAAAAAAGATCAGAAGATTGTACTGAGAAGATGATTTCTCTATTTATTTGGATAAACAAAGTATTCTGTTATGGTTGTTGCATAGACGACCATTTGGTACTACAGCTTTAAAAATCAGTTAGCACTTGGTTTATGTTAACCTCCCTGATGGCAGGAGTTTGGACTGATGGTCACTTGGCAACCTGAAGCTGAGACAGGTCAAACACGCACTTCCCGTTTTATTGCGCAAAGGCAACTGTTAATAATCCATTTGTAGGTTGACTTCAGTGGGGCTTTGTGGCACTTTTGTAACCTTTCCTTAGTTTGTTTAAGTGGCCTAACATGTCAACTTCTGGCCAATGGTGTGAATTTGGAGCAGGACTAATTGTAATTAGTTAACTTAACTGGAAATGTACTAGTTTAGTCTGAACAACAGCAAATGGGCAATAAGGTGTTTGGAAACCTGCTTGGAGGCAATCATAATTTTAGCTGTTCTAGCTGATGAAAATAGTGGCACACAAATTTCTTCAGCTTAAAACACTTCCAACCGGCTGCACTTATAAACAATGTGAGTGATCTTCAGTGTTTTGATAATAATAATCCACCTGGCATTAGTACATTACAGGCCACAAATGAAAGAGAATTTTACAAGATATTTTTATGAAGTATGTTTATGAATATGAATTTTAACCAAAGATGCTAAAAAAGATAATCACAGTGAAACTTTTATGTCACAAGGGGGCATTTGAGTGTTTTGTATTTGTCCAACTGCCCTGTCTCATAAAACATTCATTATTTGTCCCTAAAAAGAGTCTATTTTGTACCCATTTAAGGTTTTATAAGATTTTATTAGCGTATCTATGTGTACAATTCTATTTTTTCAAATAGAATTATTTTAAAATGCATGAGTAGTTCACTCAACTGTATTTGTATTCAACATTTAATGTTATGCAGTATCTGTGACGCTGTGTATCCATTTATATGTTTATCCAAACTAATTCCAACGTTAAAAAGCAATAAATACTGTGTAAGAATTAAATGTTTGAAGGGTAATTAAAGTGTTTGTCTGTTTATCTGTTGACAAAAGCCGGTATGTTTTACAGTTTGTTAGATCCAATGTCTCAGCACACTTAAAAAGGAGGAAGTAAAAACTAAGTGATTATTTTGAGTAAGAAACATGTTTTTGAATGACCTGATTCGACTGCGTGTCTTAACACACGCGTATCTTTGTTACATGTTTAAATCTAGTTGGATTACATGTATGAGTCTTTAGGTGTTTCCTGATAAAGAGGAAGACTGTGTTTCCTTCAAAGGAAATTAGGAGATAATGGGTGCGTGTGTTTTAAAGGCCTGCTGGTGTAAAGTAATTCCAAAGTCCTTTGTCTGTTTGTGACTCATCCATAAAGTAATTGGACCTTTAGAATGACAAACCCGTGACTCCCATTTGACATTTTTAGAGTTTGTTCATAAGAATGTTGCTAGTGATTTACAACTAAATAATCTTGGTGTGGCTGTCAGTTTGTGTTATGTTTGACATAAGGATAGTATTGTGGCCAACCTTTATCTCTTTATACTTTGTATTTTGACTGAAATTAGTCTAAAGTCAACACAATGACTTATTGGTTAAAATTAGTGTTTTGTAAGTGTGTTTAAAGAAGAAAGTAATTGGTGTGGTGATGAAGATGAAGATGATAACATGTTGCCAAATTCACACACACTCCCCAGCTGACAATTTTAGGTTGTAGGAACATTTCACTAACTTTTCCATTTTTTTAAAAAAGTTTTTAGGAATGTTCAAATCATCAATTTCATAGATTATTAATTGTTACAAAACATTATTTAAACTTTTTAAAATTCAATTTTTTAAAATGTTCCACTAACAATTTAAGAATAATTTTAATATATGATGTATATACAAAAATGTATATATCACATATATAAACAAGTATATGTAACTGCAGGAGTAACAGTAACATATAGCTAGCTTTTTTCAAATACTTTGAGAGAACTTTTAGAAAACGTAAGCCAACGTTTTGAGAATGTTCTATGTTAGCTGGGTGACCATTAAAAAATTCCCAACACCTCCCTTCCAGTATTTTGGGCCTTGATTTTTTGTCTTTAAACAACCAGTGGCTTATTGAATTAGAGGAAACTGCCTTTTCTTCCTCAGGAAACTTGCAGAGGAAACAAGGGGGTTTCGAGACCCATTTTACTATAGAGCCCTAAGATAGAGACTGGAGAGACAAAGAAGAATTGGATCGGTTCTGTTCCAGCAGTACAGAACTAATCTCTGTACTGGTGCTGTGGTGGCACAGTGGGTCTGGTTTTGGTTGGACCGGTTCGGGGGGGATGGACATGTTTCTGACCTCATTAGGACTGATGCTTGTGTGTGTTCAATGCTCAGCTCAGAAACTCTCTCCGACAGGGAAGAACGTCTGTTTTAATGCCAGGTACAGATATCTCATGTTCTTTTGTTTTAACAAAAATCTTTAAATAAATTTTATTTATTTAATCTCATTACATGAATTAGTTTTGTGGGTGTGTGCCATTCAAATGCTTCAGAAAACATAATGACAGCTGTTTAATATGTTCCTAAAATAATGATTCTATAAAATAATAATTATATCATATGAAATAAATATATTTTATATTGTTTACTGTGTTACTGTTGTTTTGATATGATCATGATGTTTATATATGTTTTTCTTATATTGTTTTAATTTTAATGTAACCTGTAACTAGCATATGTCATCCTTAAAGCCAAAAAGACGACATTCCAAAACCAAATTTCACTTCAAATACATATTTCAATTCAAATTTGTATAGAAAACTTAAAGTATTAAATTTGAAAAATTGTGATTTACGAGTGGTCTTTGGACACCACTATATATGTTTAAAGAGAACGGTTTTCCATCATTTAGCCATGTTTATGTTATTCCAAATTTAAATGACTCTTTCTCTACTGTGGAATACAAAAGAAGATATTTAGAGAAATGTTTTACTGTCTTGGAAATGATGGAAGAATTTTCAGTTTGAGGTGAACTGTCCCTTTATATAATATATATATTTCCTCAACAGAGACTCATCACCAACATGTTGTCCTGGATGGAGCCAGCAGGGTGATGAATGTACAGTCCGTGAGTATTCAAAGCCGTTATCATAGGTGTAGTTTAATACACGTCTTCCGTGTTTGTTGTATTGATGGTTCAGGACAGTGAGAACTTTGTTTCCTGTAGACATCAGCAGTTCTGTATAGTTTTGTTATACTTTTATCTGTGATTTCAGGCATCTGGATCTGTGTCTTGTTTTCTCAGCACTCTGTGAGGGAGAAAGATCTTGTCCACAGGATGAAGTGTGTGTTTATCCTGGACTTTGCCGATGCAAACCTGGATTCTATGGGTACCAGTGCAAAACCCGTGAGTACATTATTTGGCTTTCAGGAGTCTGTCCTCTTGGAACTTAGTGTTTTTATGAATGTAAGACTTTTTTGCCATTTAGGTTTTTCATAGGTTTTCGTTTTCTTTTCTTTAAAGCTGCAATCTGAAACTTTTTTGATTAAAAGTAAATAAAAATCAGTTAATGAGCATATACATGACAGGTCAGTGTTCAAAACAGTCTTGTTAACCAATTTGCAAAAAAGTAACTTTATAACAGTAATTTATAATTTGAGGTGTCAGTTTGACTTCATTTGACCTTAACATACCTAAAAACGAGTATGTAAAGTAACCTGCAGTTTTATGTTTTAAACAGAGGGGGCGATAGAGAGCTAACAAAGTAACAGATTGCAACTGTAAATGGAAAGAAATACATATTTAGTTGGTGTACATTAGCAGCTGCTATATAGTGACTGTGTTTGTTCATGTTGCATGGACTTGTTTTTCTTCTATAGCATGTCCTCCTGAATTTTGGGGGTCTGACTGTCGTGAGCTTTGTCCTTGCCACCCTCACGGCCTGTGTGACCCGGCAACGGGCGAGTGCTCCTGCTTCCCCAACCGTTGGGGCAACCTGTGCCAACACAACTGCAAATGTGGGCGTCATGGGAAATGTGACCCGGTTTATGGCAACTGCACCTGTGAGGAGGGCTGGTGGACGTCTTCATGCTCCAAAGCCTGTCAGTGTCACCCCAGCACATCCACCTGTGAGCAGTCCACAGGGCGCTGCCTGTGTAACGAGGGTTACTGGGGTCAAAAGTGTAGTTTGCGTTGCAACTGCTACCTGTCCCCTTGCCTGCAGCGCACCGGGGCCTGTCAGTGTCTCAATGGATGGTGGGGTCCGTCCTGTGACCGCCGATGCATCTGCGACCTCAGCCATGCCGACTGTCACCCGTCAAATGGCACATGTTTGTGTCACCACGGTTACAAAAGCCCTTTCTGCCACGAGCCCTGCAGCAGTGGGACATACGGTAGAGGATGTGAGAAAAGGTGAGTGTCTGTGAGGGAGTGAAAGGTTAAGATTAAAGAGATTAAAGGAGTAGTTCACCCAAAATTAAACTACACAGTTTCCATTTACTTTCATTGTTTTAATGTTTTGAACCAGCAAAGTCATACAGGTTTAAAATGATCGGAATTTGCGTATGTTATGACCATTTTAATTATTTAATGCATTTTTTTATATAGCTGTTTTAAAGCAGAAATATGTAACTTTTTTTGTGGCAAAACAAAAAACCTTGTTAGCTTGTTCTTATAGCAATTGCTATTTTTTTTAAGAATTTAAACTTGTCATCTGCGTGAAATTTTGCAGCATTAACACTGATTTAAAAGTGGCATAATCTTCACATTTATGATATTCCAATCTAATATTTGGACTTAACGTATTCGATTTTTTAATATAATTCATTTATGTATATAAAGGAAATTATTAAAAATTTTTGACTGATTTTTTTTTGGTCAGAAGTTAATTATTCAATATAACTGAACATTCATTCATTTGACTAATGGAGATTTCTGTGTTCTCATGTGTATGTGTGAGTAGCTGTGGACACTGTGAGGGTGGCAGGCCTTGTTCTGAACAGGAAGGCCTCTGTGATGCTTGTGATCCGGGATGGACCGGCACTCGCTGTGACCAGCGCTGTCCAGAAGGTTTATATGGTCATCGCTGTCAGGAGGTTTGCCCACACTGCAGAAACAAAGAGCCATGTGACCCGGAAACTGGAGCGTGCTTACGCTGTGACCCTGGCTGGACCGGACAAAGGTATGAATCTGTTCTATCTGGCTGATCAAGTCTGGGCATCGTTCTTAAAAGCAACACCTGTTGCTTTGTATTCTGCATAATGCAGTTTAACTTTCTGTATGTATGATTTCATCTAAAAATGTTACTAAAATAATGTTTAAACAAATTCATAATTCTCATTTATATGATGTGGTATGGAGGTTTCTAGAAAGTTGTGTATTTGAACCCTGCAAGGAGTGAGTCATGAGCCATCACCCTTGAAACCTTGACCAAGATACTTCACCCTTTGTTGCTTCAGGGCGATTTTCCTGTAAATAAATGAAAAACAACCTGCTTTAAATAAAATCATCTGCTTAATAAAAACTTCTGCTACTTAAATACTTATTTTGGACTCTTTCCCTGCTGCAGATGTGACAAGCCCTGCACAGATGGCACATACGGAGATGGTTGTCGTTTCCTGTGTAAAACCTGCTACCACGGCCACTGTGATCATGTGACAGGAAGTTGCATTTGTCTTCCTGGCTTCCAGGGTGAAAGGTGAGGGTACAGTGATATTTATAGGTTGTTTTTACTTGGTGAAACTTACAGCTGATTTAAAGGAACATCACTCACATTTAAATCTCTGTTGTAGCTGTAACAACACGTGCCCTGTTCACTTGTACGGTGTCAACTGCTCTTCCATGTGTGACTGTGAGAATCTTGCTTGCCATCCAGCCACTGGGGCTTGTCCAAATAGTATGTACACTACATACTACACTACATACAGTTACCACAGCTGGTGTCTGCAGTCCTCTCATCTATTTCTATATGTTTGTGTGTCTATACTAGGTAGCAGGGCAGGTCTCTTAGCCGGGCTTTTGATTCCCCTCTTTATTTTAATACTTGCCCTGTTGTTCTGCTGTTGCTGTTGTGGAGGACAAATCGAAGGGAAGGAAAGGTATGAATGTGTCATTTTAAAGATAAAGAAACAAAGTCTGTAACTGTAATAATCCTTTAAACAATTAAAATCTGCTTAAAGGGACAGTTCACCCAAAAAAAAAAAATCAGTAAGCCTTATTTTGTTCCAAACTTGTATGACGTTTTTGCGTTGGTAAAACAGTGACACAAGTACGTTGGTAAACAGTGGCACCCACTGACTTTCATTCAATGGACACAAAACCACTGAGACATTTTTCAAAATATCTTCTTTTGTGTCCCACAGTAGAACAAAAAGTCATATAGGTTTGAAATGACATAAGGGTGAGTAAATGATGGAAGAATTTTAATTTTGGGGTGAACTATCCCTTTTCCTATATTCTATCCTATCCTACAACCTGTCCTCCAGTGTGGCAGTTGGAGATGGAAGTCCTACAGGCCGCATGAAGCATCATGTTTATACTGTGCTGGCCAACATGGGTTCAGCCCTGCCATGCATCTCCATGTGGTCATCTGGTCTACCCAGGGTTACAGGTGATATGTCTATTGCATTTCTTCTGCATGATGGCTATTCATATCTACAATCCAGTATCAGAATCACCTGAAAATGATGGGATGAAAATAAATGACAACTTCTGTTTCTTCTTTAGTGTCTCATCATGATCCTGAGCTTACCTTCAACCACAGCTTCATTGAGCAGCCATCATCTGGTTGGGTCACTGATTCATTTGAAACTGATGATGGAGAGGCAATCTACTGTGAACCTCCTAGAGAAGGTAAAAGACTTATTTTCATTCTTCTTATTCTAAGTTACCAGTCTTGTGTGGACATTCAAAAACTGTAGCTTTAATAAGGATTTTGTCTAGGTTGTTTTACAGCGGTTCAATAGTTGTGTAAACATATAAACAAGGCAACTTCTGAGCTTAAACATTGATCTCCAGGTATATATATTCATGTCTGAATGTTCTCCTCTGGTCTCCTCAGATGTTCTAACTGTGGCCGGTGGAGAGCTCCAGGAGTTGAACTCCAAGTGTAACTTCTTCCTTGACCCCTCCACCTTCAGTGCTGAGGACATGTCACAAGCCTTTGGTATCCCACGTACCTCCAGCATTGCCAAATCCAAGCGTCCTTCGGTCTCCTTTGCTGAAGGCACCAAGTTCACCCCTAAGGAGCGCCAGAGCTCTGCTCAGGATCTGCCTGGCTCCATTCGAAAACCCAAAACCTTGGGGATGCTGATGCTCTCCGCCCTGCAGGGAGGTCAAGGGAACAATAATGAGGCAGAGGCAGAAAAGGAAGAGAAAAATAATGAGGAAAACATCTCCACTGAGGAGCAAGAATCTACCACTGAAACATCTCAGGCTGACTCGGAAAGATACAGCTCTGGTCCACTAAGAACTCACCCTAGTGTTTCTGGTGGGAGGCGGCGGACTCTTTCCAACACAAGAAAAAACGCCCAGCCACAGAACTCCTCTGATGGGGGTCAGGAAACAGATTCAGATGCGGAGAAACTGACAACTGTGTATGTGACTGTAGGTAAAACCCCAAAGGTGGTTAAGCATGAGCCCAGCCCAGAGGGCCCTGTGCAGGCAATGCTGCGGAGACTGGGCAGTCTCCAAAGGCAGAAAGAAGTGGCCGCACAGCCCAAAGGCAGGGGGCAGGCGATTACCAAACCTCCGAGGAGAAAGCTGGGAGCACGGGCTAGCGTGTGGGAGCAGGCTGCTGGGTCAGGCCATGCAGAAGTGGTCATGAGGAAACCTAGTCGCAAGAAGCACAATTCCCTCAGCTCTCCCTGTATAGCGGGGGCAACAGACTTTCCTCAGGACAACAGCGTCCCCAAAAGGCCCCTGTCCTCCATTTTAAAAAGTGTTCCAGAGAGTGACATACGTAGGTCATTGGTGGAACAAGACACAGAAACTGTGAGTCTAACAGACACTCTTGGAGAACATGCCTACGAGACTGTGGCTCCATCAGATGGGGTCTCCACCTCTACTGAGGTTATTATTAATGAGACCGTTGTGGACCAAGAGGAAACTGAGCCTAATTATGAGAACGTTTATGTAAAGCATTCATAATGTTCAGGTTAAAACCTTTTTAAATTTAACTCTTGGTTTTGAAACTGAATCAGTTTTGAAACTTCCTAAACATAACTGTAAATAAATAGACAAGCATTGTGAAAATTATTTTGTATATGTACTCCCATTATGAAATCTATTAAAATGTTATTT
>JAZGTK010003892.1:4481-25987 GCA_036877625.1 Ambastaia sidthimunki
GTATATGTATGTATGTATGTAGTATAAAGGCCTTCTTAAAGGCCTTCTTAAAGCTCCTCCTTTATACTATACACACACACACACACACACATATATATACATATATAGTGTTTCTGTAGCTCAACTGGTAGAGCATTGCGTTAGCAGGGCAAAGGTTGTAGGTTCGATCCCAGGGAATATAAGTACTGATAAAAATGTATACCTTGAATTCACTGTACTGTAAGTCGCTTTGGATAAAAGCGTCCGCCAAATGAATACATGTAAATACACACACACACACACACACACACACACACACACAGAATGTGGGCTATTTAACACTTACAATAATTTGGGTAAGCAAATACTGAATTTACAAGTTTTTTTTGTCTGAATGGTTCCATGCTGTCATCGAGTTTAAATCAATAACCAGCCCACTGTGAGTAAACCGTGAGCGAATGACATGGGCGGTGGAACAGAAGACTGCGGGAGGCGTTTATCTGAAACTGTCTCTTTCCATTTCTAACAGAAAGGTTACATGCCAGGTACTGTGGGAAACATGAAAGTTGCAATAATACAGCAGTTTACTTTGAGGGTAACCCATACAGTGGGAGTCACATCGCTGCCGACAGGATCAAAGTCACCCTCATCCTAATGAGATCCAGCTTAGCCAGAATGTCAAAGTAGATGACAGTCAGTGATGGGGTAGCTTATTCCCACGCCGGGCCCCAGCTGGCCCTCCACGTTACAGTTCATGCCTGGTCAGTCAATATCTCTGTGTGTTCCCTTACTTTCTTTTTTGCTTTTTCTTTCCTTCTTTTTACCTTTTTTACTTTTGCATGTCTGTTTCGTGTCACTTCTTTCATAAGTCATTAAGTTCATCATGCCGTAGGAGTTGCTACACAGATCTTTGATCTACATTATCGATAGCCATTACTGAGTCATTCACATACAAAAAACTGAATCAGAGAGATAGAGAAAAAGCAAGTGAAATAAACTTGGAAAAATAAAGGTGGAGGAGGATGAGAGAGAAATGTTTGGTGCCTTCAAGCTGTGCATGATAGTGCATGGGAAATCTCCTCTTGCTTTTGTTTCCTCTTTCCTAGCTATGAGTGGCTTTTTTGGTTATCAGTTCCTCATTAGACCGTTTTGTTGTTTAAAGATGATGAGAAAGATTGAAAGTGGAAAGGAAATCCCCATTAACCAACAATTATGCAAATCAGTGATACAGCATAGCAGAGGTTGCACCATTGTGAAATTTTTATTGAATTGTAAATGATTCTTTATGCTCTGTGTGTGTGCATCTTGCAGTTTAAGTTGAAACCTTTTCAATTTCTTAATCAGACTCTTAATCAGTGCAATCTGGCCAGATATTGCATAGCTAAACAGATCACCACTGTATACAGTGTATTTCCCACTCCAAAGCACAAATAATCAGATAATACCAGTATTTCTAAATGAAGCTGTTTATACATTGCACTTATTTTTGTTGTCTCCCTTCCTCTGAATATTTTATGCAAAAAAAGAACATGCATATTTAATATACAGGTCTATTCTATGCCGTAAAAGTTATATATCCTATAAGACTACTTTTAAGGAACATGGTTAAACTGTAGAGTCTAAATATACAGTATACAGTAAATGTTCTAAAATACAGCAGAATTTCATGTAGCTTGACAGAGTGTGCACTTTGATGGCCAGTTAAAAAGTGCATGTGGCCTGAGCCAGTGGAGCTGGCATGTTAAGGAAGCTGCAAAACAGGAGAACGAGAGATCTTTGCACTGAATTGGAGCCAATTCTCAATGTTCTGTCAGCAGATGAAAGGGCATATCCCTGTGAGAGCCTCTAATGAGCTCTTAATTGTATGTTCTTCTACAAAATTAATGGCCGGTGTACATTTGATAAATTCAAACGTGGCTGGACACTAATATACCAATTAAATCCCAACCTCACAAAAGCTGCCTCTGGGCACAGTAGCCTGCAGACAGGGGGCAACACCTCTGCTCATTTGTGACAGGAAGTGGAAATGGAAAGAAGTGGGAAATGGAAGTGGTAAGTAGGGAGAGTCAGCACAGAGATTTCTCTGCATCCCGCAGTGTAACCTGCCTGAGAGAAAAGTGTTGGAGACTATTTTTATACAGCTTATTGGAAAGGAACAAATGTCTATGGAGATGAATAATACTTGAAAGTTATAGCACGTGACTGTATCCCAAACTTTATCCCAAACATACACCAAGAAAATGCTACTGCAATTTAATACTGGATGTTTCTGTGAACGCCAACGTTTTTAATATCAACCACTTGTTCAACTTTTATTATATACTTTCTCCATTTTTAAATCAGTCAAAGTTTCCAACTGACTGCTAAGCATATGGCGCAGGGTTACAGTTAAGCCTAATTCCCAAAGAATTGTGGAACAAACAACATTATGCCTTATTCAGCAATAGAAAACGTCTCTTGTTCCTTTGCATTTTTACATTTAAAAAATAAATTATTTGGACCTCTCAGCCCTTGGTGAAATTTAGAGTAGTGATGTAAGAAAACAATATTTCATTATACACATCAATTACATTTACAATAAAATATTAATCGTAATGTTTTATGCATTTCAAAATACTACATACAAAAAATCAAGCTGTTCATAATAAATGGTTTTTGGCCCTGTGCTTTTGTTTTTCCTAATAATGATAGTAGATCATGATGTATAATGAAGATTAAAAGTTTGTTGTCTAATTACTTAATTTGATTTCACTTGGGTAATTTTGGCTGTGGCAGACCGATGGTGCTGTTAAAAAGCCTGTTAAATTCTCTTTGGATACACACACACACTCAGAGTGTCTGCAATGTAATAAAAGTGGGGCTGCTGTATGCTTAGCGCTCTGGCTTTGTATTGGTGTCCTCATTTGAACTTCTTCCTGAAACAGCGTTTGTTGATACCGAGCCAAATTTCTGCAAGGTAGCCGTTGCATATCAACCCCGCACTACACCGGTACCAATCCTTCATGCTGATTAACATCTCTATTATGCACTAGCATGTGGCCACGCTATAAATAATTCAACACACTCTAAAAAAATATTATGACTTCATGATGTAAATCAACTGCGTCTCTGTCTGGCTGTCAGTTGCCCCTATTTTTGAAGTATACATAACTTTAATAGATGTGTAGGGAGGCGGACCATTGTAATTTAAATGACTGAATCGTGCTGTAATGTCATAGTGCATTAAGTCAGTGGCATAATTTGTTACGTGCATGCATGTTCCAAGACTGTAATTAATCAGACTGTGATCTGGCTTATGAATTCATACACACGATTGTTCCTCACAGGGACTCAGCTGTACTGTAAGTACTAAAGGCAAAGACTTCACAAACACAATCCAGAGTGTTAATTTGAATGCATTCTTTGATTCATTTGAATTAATAGCTCTGCATGAGAAGGTCAGGTGATCTTTAATACTTCTCACGGAGAGTCACAATTCTGCTGTTTTGTGCTGTTGGATGTGCACGACTGCACAAACAAAAGAGTAACTTGATCATTTGCATCAAATTGTAGGTTACATAAGCATAATTGCCAAAAGCCTTCAACACCTTCAGGTGTTTAAGTTCGTCTATAGATAAAATCAGCATTGACAGAAACAGATATAATAGGAATGCAGTAAATTCAAGAATACAGTGTATACATGAAGTTTCAGGTTGTTGGCCAAAGTAGGTCAAGCACAATTAAAACGGAAGCGTGTTTCCAAGCGCATTTAACACCACTAAGCTCACATAGGGAGGCCACACCTTTAGTATGCTTGATAAATCTTTAAAAATGGTCAATACTGTGGCATCAGATGTGACCTAGAAAGCTCGCCCAGGCCCCCTCCAAACTCATTTATGGGAAACAAACAGTAGTTCCTCTGGGTATTGTTAGGTCTTGAGTTGCGCCTGTAAAAATAAAAACCTTTTTTGCTGTGACCGGGCTACAGTGTGCTGCATCCACAAATCAACATTCCATGCCCTGGGGACAGCCAATGACAAACAGAACCAGCAGGTAAAAAGACACGGGCAGGTGTCAGGTAGCACTTTATAGAAATGACGCTATATCAGGTGTACAGGATTCAAAACAGAAAACCTCAGCAGGAAGTTCATTGGCTTCGATTACAGGAAAGGAAAAAATGGTGTGGTGGGGTTAAAACAGCAAAGTGTGAATTCTACAAGGTATTAAATACAGTCTGGAATAGCTTGTCAAAAGGAGTCAGAAAATTATGCAATAGTAGGTACTAACCATGGTTGAAATTGTACTGGATTATGCATCTAGCTTCTTATACTCAAAATCTCAGTCAGGGACTTCTGTCTGCAGCAATTATTTTGAACACAACCACCTGTATTTTGAACCTTATACTCATGAGTGTATTCACAGCCCATGGCTATATTGTGTTGTTTTTGCACACCTGATACACAGCTTTGAAGCTGCCTGGGGCTGTGTCTGCCAAACCCCCACATTTTACCGCACTGTACCGTCCAAGTTATTCTGTTGACTGCCTGCCTTTGTTTCTACTGTCATCAGTAGTTGGGCGACACACACTCTTGTTTTTTGTGAGATTTGTATTTGCCTAATCATAGGGAGAGTCATGCAGTGTTTTATATCTTGAGGCTATTAAGCAGCTAGCAACTGGAATGTTCTAGATATAAACTCATTCTTGTTCAAAGCAATAATAAAGGGAAAATGAGAAAAACACTGAGGAAAACCAAGTACTGTATATAATAAGAGAAATGTATTAATGGTGGCAATGGGAAACTGTTACCTATCCATACCAAATACCTTTAGCTCCAGACTACATCTTCAACAAACAAATATTGAAAATTCACATTTTTTACCAGATGTTCTAAACCTGCATGACTGGATTGTGGTTTTCAGCTCACTTAATACATCACTAAAGATTATGTGATAAATCTAAATCTGATATCATGATCATTTATTATGTGATTGCTTGAACATACTGTAATTTTGCAGATACTTGAGCCACAAAAATGAGAAATGCTGGTGAGGACAGAAGAAACTTCAGACATTGTTTGTTAGAACTGCCTGTCTATTACTGAGGCTGTTTTCAAAGAGCACTTTCACTGCACCAGGAAATGACTGGGTCATACAATTACAATTGTGGTGGTGATGGGGAAGTGTTTTACCACACAGACTGCAGTAATGACCTAGATTTCCACATTTGCTCAATGGAGCCATAGCGAGGCCAGTGGGGTAATTGTGGGTCAAATCCCCACCAATGTTCATCAGCCTACTTTAAACGATTGAACGGCCGGGAACAAAAAGCGCCCACTGATTCACGGTAACCAGTCTCTATATTAACCCGCTTTTTTGATGTCAAAAGTCATAAAAATGCTTTTTGTGCACTTACATCTAATTTGCTTGGTGTTGTACTGCACATGCTTTAAACCCGCGTTTGGCAAAGCTAGCGTCTTTGGACATGCTAACAACTGTTGTTATCGACCTTACATGCCATAACTGATTCCTCCATTCCGACACAAAAACACATGTGCCAAGTTTGTTGAATATGTGTCAGGATGGTTTATGAGCACTGACACCATTTTTCAAGTCTGTTGGTACACATGGAGTAACAGTACGCTTGGATCCATCTCCTAATACAGGGCCACAGGATAAGACAAGACAGGGAACCTGTGTTATAAATTTGTAAACTTAAGTGTTAGAGTGACAAGCATGGTCTATAATAATATATGTACAATATGATTTTTAGGTGTTTATATAGCTTGTTATGATGTTTACATTGCAACGCCAATTCCCTAGGGATTGTTTACCCCGCGTTGAAACCCCTTTTTGCAGTGTACGACACAAATAAGAGCAATGCAAGCAGGATGGATTTTTCCCAATTGACTTAACCTCATTGTACCTTTGTCTAATGCACATACATTTCCCTACCACATCTTGTTGATTCAGTAAATTTGCCTTATGAAAAGAAAAAAACAAACTCTTTCGTGGAACTTTTCACGAAGGTTAAAAAAGAGAATGTTTTTGTGCCAGTGTTGTAACTCGTCTAACTCCATATGCCTTAAACTATATTTCATGTAGATGACAGACCATATTGAAGCAGAGTGATATTGAATCTCATTCAGTCTCTTGACACATTTTAATATTTCAGAACCGCTGGGATTCACAGTCGCAGGTTAATTCTCATACAGACTCTCAGCTGTGCACTATTTCACATTTGTTCATCAAATAATGCTGTCTTTGTCTCTGTAAATCTCAGCAGCTAAAAAAACAGGACCAAGACCAGTTTCTTCTTGTTTTCTCTGCAGTGCTGTAATGTTTATTAGATTTCTCTTTGTGGTCATATTAGACATGCACAAATGCAATTGTGGCATTCTCAGTGGGACACAAAGCGCAAGCTAATTTTTGGAAACTGGGCAAAAAGAGGAAAGCGCTGTGTGAATGAACACTTTTTATCCATTTGAGTTGGAATGGCTGAGGTTGCAGGATCTAGCGTGCTATGAATCATTTTAAAGAGGAAACACATTGTGCTATTTTCGGGATGCAACAACTAATTGCTAAAAGATCATAATGGAAATGCTAAACTTTTGTATTGTTTAGTCAGGTTTTTGCTGTGCACATCGGAGGGCCTCTGTCAGTGTTGTCACTTTGCTGAAGACAAACCAAAAGGCTGTTAATGGCAAACCATTACTGAATGATAACTGAAGCATATTTGAAATCCTTAAATCTAAACCTTAATATTCCATATAATGGAATATTATATGGAATATTAAGTGCATTCTGGTAATTTGCTTTGCTTTAATATAATATTGCCTCAGTTTGCACACTGTTTAAAAAAGCGCATTGGACAAATTATGATTATCAAAACAGTTGTTAGTTGCAGCTCTAGTATCTTAATTTCAGTAAATACGTTGCATCATTAATGCAGTATGCAGTATTAAAAAGGTAAAAAAAATGAATGTCACCTTACTAGCATGGACGCTAATAGTAGACACACTGAGCCTAATCAAGCACCTCCAACATGCACCTGAGGCTGCGGCTTTTAATGACTTTTAATCTAACTTTTTTTGTAATGAGCCAGAAAAACAGACCAATGCAATGACAGAGGCCTGAGGATGGGCAGCAGAGCGCGTCAGTCTCTCTCCACATGCTATTAGTGGTTTACTGACAGTGTGCGATGAAATAAAAAAGTAAAACTTCTTGGCATTGAATGTGTCCTGCCCAAATGCTGAGTCACTGGATATGCTCGGGGAGTCGAGTTTCGCCGGAGGGCCGGAGTGCGCTGAAGAGTTCGAATCCCTCAGTCGCAATACCTCCTGAGAATCATCTGCACTGGAAATGTGGGAATGTTGAAATAATGCAGGAGGGGCCGCGGTCCCTCGGGAGCCCTTAAAAATTCTCCTTAGCGCTTATAGCTGCGTTAGAGACATAATAGCTGCTGCAATTGGTGGGTTGTTTAGGTATGATCTCTCCTCAACCCATGTTATCTCTTTCAGCATAATTGTTTTTAAGCCATAGATGTTTTTTTGGAACATCCACCAGATGTATTTTGAGAAAGTGCTGTTTTTATATATCTAGCAGAACACCTCAATTTTGCTGGAGAATGTTTAGAAAGTGTTTAGAAATGTTGAGAAACAAACATAAGTTATATATAATTTCTATATATTTATTGTTGGTTCTCTACATATACCTAATGAAGGTCACTGGACTAATTAAACAATTTTATACTGGATGTTTTAAAAGCGTGTAGGATTTCTCTGTTCTTTTCTCTGTACGGTTTTCTACATGTGAAACACTCTAATATGAACTTAAAAAACAGGCGGCGACACATTTTAGTGTGTTGGGTTTGGAATGGAAATCGCTGGGATATGGTAAAATTGAATTGCCTCACTGGGGTGGTTGCAGTGTGATGCTGCTGAAGTGATATTATGGCAGCCCATTACGGTAATTGGCCTGTACTTGAGAAAGGAGAAGCATTTATTAGGAGCGTTTACCCTGTAATCATTTCATTACTGCTATAGTGTCCTGCAGGGCATCGTGATTTGGTAGATCAGATAGAACCGGGAGCTGATTGGCTGGTTAAGGCTGCCTCAGAACATATACAGAGGAACAAGATCTGTTTTATTTGTTGGATATGATAGTGACACAGTTATATGATATTGTGAGTTTCTTTTTGTATTGGAATGGTAATATAAATGCAATGATCTGATTTACTCCGGTACATGGACACATCACGAATGGGCAGAGGAAAACGTCTTTATTGCTCCAAAAAAGACGAATAACACCCTTGAAACCTTAAAGATTAAACTCACACAGCCGAGAAATTGTTGATTTATAAGCCTCTGCGAAAGTAACCTTTTGCGACTGAGAGTGGATAGCAGAAACAATGAGCTGAGGGAGCAGTTTAGTTTAGCCTCAGTCAGTGGTGAAGTGAGATTTATGGTTGCTTTTTCAGAGCAACAAATTCAGCATAATCTGTTTTCAATCTTGCCATTTAATTCAAGTACATTTTACAACATAAACAGCAATTTAAAGGTATAGTTCACCCAAAAATCAAGTCATAATTTACCCTCCCTGTGTCATTCCAAACTTGTATGATTTTTTTTTGTGTGCGTGAAACACAAAGGAAGATATTTAGAAGAATCCCCAAGCTGCTGTTACCGTGTGGAAAAACAAACAAAAAGAACATTGCATAACACAAAAGATGTCATCTCTAATTAACCTTTGTGGTTGAGACTTTTCCTTTATGACTATTTATAGAATCAAGACGTTTAGCCAGGAAATGAAGAATATGGCCAACTACCTATGCCTTATATGAACAAATCAGAGCATTTGCATTTCTCTTTAGCTACCATCTGGGCATTTCAGTTCATTAAATCTGCACTAACAAGATTAAATCTAGTGCAAATGCTCAAGAGACGGAACACTAGAGATGAAATGTGCCTGTACGGCTGCTGTTCAACCCTATATTATTTGTATGGGTGTTAGGAGGCATAGGTTTCTATTGTTTTATTAGCACAATAACAGTTTGGCAATCATGCTAAACCTTATAATTAGATGTTTTTGGCTTATTAGATGCCTTATCAACAACTGTAAGTCGTGGTCAGTGAGTGCTGCTCAGTAAGTTTCGCCAAGTAGTCGCAAGTAAAAGATTTGGGATTGTGCACGTTCTTATGGTTCCATCAGTCAACATTGTCATGATGTCATTTTCTATTTACTGTGAGGGGCCTGGTGATTGGTTTCAAGAAATCTGCAGAACCAACCGGCCACAAGCAAAGATGGAGGATTTAAAGTAACCCTCAAAGCATCTATATCAAGGTGTTTCAGATGGACAAAGCATATCACTGGTCTCAGACGTTTACCAAGATACCCTGTTTTTCCCCTAAATGACTTATATTAAGTTGTGGAAATTAGGAAGATATAAATGCACTAAAGTTTCAATAAAGCTAAATGTGTAGGGAAGAGGCCACATGCATGATGGCTGCATCATCAAAACACATAATGAGAAACAGGTGAGCAGGGTCTGATTGCTTTGCTCCACCTCCAGTCACTTGCATGTCTTGACTGAACTGCAGGATACATTTACAGTGAGAATGCTACCAGGCTCCAGATGTGCCAAGCCCACACAGATAGTTCTACAGTGTTGAGCTGCACAGATCTCCAGTGGGGCCTATTGTTATTTAATGTTTAAAAATCTGAACTATCTTGAGACTATTCATGGCAGTTAATTGGATTGAGTGAAGCCCACTCGTTGGCCTACATACGTATTGTATTGTACTTAGGATGCCTAATATGAATGACACTGATCTGGCGACGCTGACATTTAAGCTCTCAAATCTGCTGGGCTGTTGTGAAGGGCTTTGGGGAGGCTACTGGGGGGCTTCAGCCTTGGTGATGCTGCAGCTATCTGAGTGCTTGTTGATGTGTCAATTTTTAGTTTCTTTTTTAATTTTTACATTTTTCTTTTCTTGCACGAGCTGATTCGCAAGATCACTTTGCGATTAAAGCCCAATAACTTTTGGAAGTAAAATATCTCACTTTTACTTTCCTTGTAGGTATGCACGGCAGAGGCAATATTTATTCACCTGACCTAAAAAAATCCACCGTACTGGAGCTTCGACTGAAACCACACTCCCTCGGCTTTCAATAAGTCATGTTTAATTTCCTCTCACTCTAAGCACTGAATCACAGTAAAAATGGGGCGTATGAAGAGAGTATTGGATGCCTATCACATGAAAAGATTTGGATTCCTGCTTGTGTTTTTTTGGATTACTGTGCTTGAGGAGGTTAGGAATAGATTAGGTATAGCACAGAAATGAGTATGAAATGAGATTATAATCTGTTATCACGGGTATGAGCAAACTAATTAGCCAGCAAGGAAGAACGCAACAGAGTGGAATTAATCCTCCAGCCTGCGAGCCATTTGCACGCTTACACACTTACATACATATTCAGAAATGCACACACACACACACACAGGACAAAAATAACATTGGTTTTGGGAATGTATTTAAAAGCCAATTTTTACGTTTGTTTCCCTCAGGGTGGATTGGTCAGTTGCTTTAGTTTAAAAAAATTTTATGCTAGCATACCACCACGGTACATTATACACATGCTAACAGCACAGATGTGCCCAACTTCACACTTCACTCAGCTAGTTAATTTAATTATTGCTTGTGGAAGGTAGAACACTTTTTTAACTGAACAAAAGTATCATCAGAAACGTTGTAAACAGCAGGCTGTTATGCTTTTATGCTTTCCAGATTATGCTATTACTTTATGCCAAAATGTCATTTATGCAAATAATAATAACAAAAAGGGTAGAATTTACTGAGAATGATTTGCGCCTGCTGGTTACACTGTTTATTTACACACACAGTTTTATAACTTGATTCATTAAAGGAACAGAGTAGACATTGTGCTGTGTGCAATTTGAATAGTGCAATTCCACATCTTGTGGGTTAGTTATGGCTTTTAGGTTCTGCTACAGGCCGAGATTTGATGTACTTTACTGGGACTGACCCCATTGCTCCACCACTATCCAGGCAACTAAACTGGCAGTGTAAATGTTGAAAGTGTGGCCATGTAAAACCACACATCTGGAAATATTTCCTGTTAAAATGCCTTTCTCCATCATTTGATCATTATTTGGCAAATAAATACTGTCATGATCAATAGCAAATGCAAACAAACAACTAAAACAAACACTTAAAAAACAAAAAAAAAAACAACCTTCTTTGTGTGTGATTAGGGAAAGATGCAGGTTTTATGCTTTAAAATTGTGTGCAAAAGTGATGCAACTGTCACTTTATTGTGTAACACAATGTTAAATGTTACACAAAACCTGAACCTGTTATTACATAAACAGGATTTACAGACAAGGTCACGTTGATACTGTGCCAAAAAGTTATGAAAAAGTCTGTGTGTGTCTACCAGATTGACAGCCTGAAACGTTTTGAATTCCAGATTACACAGCACTCCTTAAACACACAAGCATTCCTCGCTGATCGCATGTCTTGTATCTTATTTAGTTTGTTTGCAGATTACCCTGTAAACCAATTACAGGGCCAGTGCTTTACTCAGCCCTTGTATGCAGTACAATGCATGCATACAAAAAGTAGAAGGAAGGGAAAAGCAAAAAAGATACTACAAACAAATAGACCAGTGAATGAAAAAAAGAAAGCCACAATAACAAATGTTTCAGGTGATATTAACCCAGGCTGTTTAAACTGAATTATACTGAAGTTTTTGTGCTACTTATTGTTACTTGCTCAACAGAGACATCATTAGCATTATCTGCATTAATCAGTATTAAAGAGATTATGTTCCTGTAGTTTTATTTACATTTGGCAGACATGCAAATCCAAAGCAACTCGAAGTGCATGTGTTTTCAATATCTGCAGTGTGTTTGCTTTGGGATTATGCACAGTGATGTTGGGTTATAATGTGAAATATTTCAGTACAGACATGCCAAAAATATAATGACAATGCAATAATTTGCCAGATTTATCCTGACCTACCATGATGAAGTTATTTGTCAAAGAACTTTTTAAAATCAGTGCAGTAAGAAAGGAGTATGCAAGTAAAGAAAGGAAATGCAGTTTTAGAAAGACAAGTGTTTCCTAGCCTCGCTGTCTGCAGGCTGTAGGTTAAAATGCAAGGCAGAGGTCAGATCGGATGATGCAACAATGACAACACAGGTAAAACAACAGAGCTACAGTGGGTAAACTGGAGCGAGTTTTGGAAGAATCGCTCTAGTTGCTCAATATAAAACTTCATTGGCACTTATAAAATGGAATAAATGAAAGACTTAATAGAATGTAGCAAGACAAGCAGGTGTAAAAATAGTCCAACCGCAGATAGTCTGGACTTGTCAGCTACAGGCTTTAGATACATCTGAGCCTCATTTAGATTATATAATATGGAGATGAACGTTTACAGAAGGTCAGATTTTATTTTGTTTGGCTTATTTATGCATTTATCTGTTTTATTTGAGGTCAGGATGGGATTTTAATATATAATCCAATATAATCAAGCTATACGATCTTAACCTGATTTCATTTTATGACTAGGATTTAACTGAACAAGTGCCATGACCAACATCAAAAATAACCATAGCCATAAAACCATTCTGGTTAAAGAATAATGAGTAATTGTTTCTAAATGCCATTAAAGTACAGTTGTAGAAAAGTCAATGTGTCTGAATATAAGCTTTACTGAAACCTGCACTTTTTAATGAATTAAACAGTGTTGTATTGCATTTAGCAGCTGTGTTTTATAATTCCGAGATTGCAATTAGAAAAGTGTCATTTCTATATACAAGATTGACAGCCAGGTTTATTTTTCTCTCTGTAGCCAGTTGGTCATTTATTTACAGTAGGTGCTGCAGTGAATCCTGAGGGCCAGCTTTAAGGCTGCCCAGTTTTACATATCTAGTGCCATGCCATGCACTATGCCGTCTGCCTTTGAATGCCTCTCACATATGCTATAGACAAATCCTAAACGGCTTGTGCAGTTAGCCAAAGACAGGCGATTAAGATCTCTGACTGCTTTCATGTTTGAGGCAGACTTGGGTTTTAATGTAAGAGGATGTCTGGAGGTGCTAAATGGAAAGAATTCCCTTTGGTTTACAGGCAGATCTGCTCAAAGGGACAGCCTCACCTCCTGGGAGCTGGTCATTACCACTATGTGTGCTTTGGCAGGAAATCTTACAGAGAAATTGGCACTTTCTCCTCAAAAAATATGTTGTGTCAGGTTTTCTCTACAAAGTCTGTGAGCGAGGGCAGATCCCAAGAGACTAAATACACCGAAGATTGATGGCTACTGACTGATGCGTAGTCAGTGTATTACATTAACATGAAGGAATAAATTAAATCCGCCTTAGTCTGTGGAGTGAGGCTAGGAAAAATATTTAAAGTTTTTTAGAATGGAAGATAAGTGTCTTATGCAATCATTGTGTCTGTTTTCATCATTGTTTTAATAGTGATACTTCACACCTTGTTTTATAACTACTGACTAAACAGGGGATTTCAGTGTACAAGAAACAACATGCAGAGAGATAACAAGAAATATGTGGTGTTTTGTGTTTTCAAAACTTCTTATTGGGAGTTTTCACTTAAGGGAAAATCTATTGTTGAATGAAGAAACTCTATACCGGTGTCCATGTTAGGACAAACTTTAAACCCACAAAAGAGAATTATAAAAGCAATAATAAAGCAGTAAGCCATGAAAGGCCATGCAGTACAGAGCTTTTATGGTAAGCCCATTAAAACCCTGCTCTTTATTGTCAATTCACTAACACGTGGACATAGGCATTTTATGGCTTTTCAAAACGGCAGCAACAGTAGTATGATAAAAGACACCAGTGTTTAATAAACAGTTCTGATGCCAATTAATATAGGCAATGTACACAATAATATTTTTTAATTTTTCTCTATGTTCTGAATATCCATCCACACTCTGACAAAGGTTTTGTCCAGTGAAAACTGAGCTTTCCTAAAATGCTCTCTCATGTTCATACATTTAAAGGCCATTTCTTGGAGTAAACAAGGAAAACAGAAATTAAAAATCAGTGACATTTTTGTTTAGTCATGTGATCCATTTAACTCATGTTGTGCCGGCGTTATTGTGCCTGCTATCAATTTGAAAAAATAATCTGATAAGGGCAGCAAAATGAAGTATTTTTTCAGACCCATGTTTTCGCTTTCTGCATATAAAGTGATTTAAGCGTATGAGTGTGGACGACACAAACACATTTTTACATTTATTAAAATTAATGTGGACGTAGCCTATAGTTCACTGGTTTGACTCTGATCTGTTTGTGGTTGCTAAGCAACATAGCATCTTGGTGCATTAAGGCAGAACGTACAGTCACAGGTGTGGGTTTATAGTTGTTTTAAAACCTCTTTAAACATGGTTCATTCCTTTAGAATTTAGAGCTATATATTATATTAAAAAGACAAATAAACCATAAGTGAATAGTTTTTAGAGGACCTTCCAAGATGAACTTGACAAACTGTCTTTTCCCCCGCATTGCATTAGTAGCACAAAAGGTTGTGGGTTCGATTCCCAGGGAGCACATGTACTGACAAAATGTATAACTTAAATGTTTTGTAAGCGTCTGCTAAACGCATAAATGTACGTCTTTTTTCGTCTTATTTTCCCTTTTTCAGGCCTTTGGAATTTGGAAAGCCTGGTTCAGAGTCTCAACTTTATTTTCCTCTTTTCTGTTAAAACAAAGCAAGCCGTGCACCTCTCAACCAAAAGCCTGTCCTCATGCCTAAATATTTATGAGAGGAGCGGATGATGTATTTACATTCACTGGAAGTCTTGGTTGAGTATACCTCAAACAAGGAGGCACAGTGTTAGTGCAGGACAGTAAAACTGGGCAAGAGATCATCCGGCATACAAACAGCTCCTTGGGGATGGAAAATTTGGGGAAGTATTTCAAAGCCCAGGTTGGCCACTGCTTTGTTTGAATAGGGCGGCTGAGTTGCACGTTCCCGTGTTAGGATTCATTCGAAAGGCAGTGCGATTTAGAATGAATATGTGGCGACTGAATCATACTTTAAGACAGAGGAAGAGAGGCAGTCTGCTGCTATCCATACCCTTCATTCTTTGTTATGTAACTGGCCCTCCTGTGGTCTCTCTGACTTAGTCTATTTGTGGTGTCTAGAGTCAGATAAGAATGTTGTTGAAACCGGCGCTTCCTTACCTATCTATGATATCTTTCCCCTTTCTGTGGTGCTGTTGACATACATCACCTGTGAGTTTTACTTGACTTATTAGATACAGGAACTAGGAGACTAGCATGTTTTAAATTAATGAGACTAGCATGTTTTAAATTAATAACTGTGTATTACAAGGAGTGAGTGTGTGGTTTATCATTTACCTTTTTATCTCATGTAGAGCAAAGGACAGTCACATTATGTAACATTACTGTAACTTATCACAGTCCAACATATCCGCCAACTACATCTTTACTATAAACACAGACTTCCGTGTGAACTGCATGATTAAATTGTGGCTAATATTTAGGGTAAAAGAAATCAAAATTTATTATATTTACTTGGTCTTGGTCTTATTGTGAAAGTTTTGTTAGCGCAAAATGTTCCATACAGACTTTATACTGTAATGTTTCATCAAAATATAGCATCAAAAATGTTGACATGCTTTTCCTCAATGCTGACTGAGACTGCATTGACTGGAAATAAAAGTCAATTAGCTGTTGTATTAGAAATCTTACATTCATTTATCTACTATGGAACGTCCCCATACTATACACTTAATTTCCAAGCAAAATTGATTGTGACACCCTCAATGGACACAGACACACTCTTGAAGGTTAGAAACTTTTTTCTCATTTCTGAGACCTTAGATAACTCTTAATCTAGATAACTAATAAATGCTGATGCCTGTGATATCCATTTAAATACATAACCCCTCAATACAGATCACATTTACGGCTTGTTGTACAGTATAGGCACATACATCTCATTTACAGCACTCAACATTCACAGAGAACTCATTGCGATTGTATGCATGTAGGTTTTGATGCTGTCTGACCTATAGCAGCGTTACATGGAGGACTCAGTGAGCATGCTCTGATTTAGATGCTCTGGTGCTGACATCACCTAGAAAATGCTTATCCAAGGTGACATGTCTACCCAGCAAAGGGCAAACAGTGCACTGCCGCAAATATTTCACCTTATTAAATATAAATCAATAGGCTCAGGTTTTTAAGACAGTTCACCTCAACTAAGGTTGCTCTGGCACATTTTTATTTTTAACAGAGAAACAAAGGAAATGAGAGAGAGACATTAAGAGAACAAGACAAATACAAAGAGAGATAGAGGAGGCTGCAAATTAGAGCAGGCATGCACCAAGCGTGTTCCTAGAAAGCATTTTAAATGCGTCTTAGGCACATGGCACACACGTGTCCTGGCATGTGACGCAGAGTGTTTTGGTGGGCACTGGATGTGCCATTGAATCTAGTGTTTGACCCAGACTAGTTGTTGTTGCAAAATTGCAATGAACTTAAAACTGAGCATGGCTTTGCTTAAACTCAGGTTTAAAATTTTGGTGCACTTTGGTAAAACACTTTTTAAAATTAAAACCATCATATCCATTAGAGGCAGTAGCTAAATAGGATGTGTGTTGACATATTGCACAATAGTCCTTTGAGTGACCTGAGTTCAAGTCTGGGCTTGTGGGACTGTAAAATTTTCTTGTCTCTTCACTGTCTTTTCAAATAAAAGCTACAAAGGCCGACTTTAAACAGAGAATACTAAGATGTCTTTTGAATTCTAAGATGTCTATTGAATTCAGAATGTTTTATGTACAAGTGTAGTGGATCCAATGAAACTCATCAGATTTCAATGTCTCGATTTCGATGAGAATGATGTTTTCTTTAAAACAATCAGCAGTGAAGCTGATTTAATTAAATTGAGGAGGATGTATTGTTGCTATTAGGCACATGGCAACGAGAGCTATTTTGAACTTTCTAGTGGTCTGTATGTACATGCTTTGCTCTATGTACATCTTGGGCAGGTGTAGCATTGTTCCTTAGACTGACATATGGTGCTGTAATCCTCCGTCATTCACAAACTACATCTGAAAAAGGTCATGAAACAAGGACGCTGGGGGTCCAAAGCAACACGTGTGTGTGATGTTCTGATAATGTTCTTTTACAACTTGTACCTTAAGCTCAGGACCCCTTGTGTTGTCATTCAAATGATACACCTTTTTTGGGATTTTGGATATTTGTTACAGGATTCTATTATATTAAAGGAATTATAACTTGTTGAAAAAATACATACAAATACGTGTGACTGTTTCTCATAGTTCTAATGCAACAATAAAGTTTATATTCATCTTAGTAAGGCTGATGTCCACACAGGTGTCAGAGCATATTGTCAGTCTTACAGTGGCTTGTAATCAGCAGTGGCAAACTTTTAGTGTGTTTGATAATAAATATCAGACCAGTGGCATCTGCAAACAAATGATGCTGAATTTGTTACATTTTTTTTTAAACAAACCTAAATTTTTCAAACATTTCTACAATCATGGTACGTTTAACCACCTGATGACAAAGTGATTTTTAGTGAATGTAATGAAGTCAGATTTTTTTACACATATATCCTAGAAGTCACCGCAGGTGTAGTTCACATTAACAATAAACATGTTCCATTACTGTTTAAACACTTAATTGCTGCAATATATTTTAAAAATCTTAAAGCTAACAAACCTATTTTAATGAAATGTTTTAGTGAATGTTAAACCCAGTGGCTGTGTTTCTGTTGCAAGTTAAGTACAGTCAAACTTGAAACCATACACATCCAGGTGGCTCACATGCTGCCAAAGGCTGCAAATCAGATGGCTTAAGTCCAATGCTGTTTCCTCTCAAGACTGTGTGTGTGTGTGGGTATATGTGTGCTTCTAGTGACTATGGTTTAATATGAAGTAATTCCTTGCAAATCACCACACATTAAATATTCATGCAGTAAACATGCTTGGCAGAGGTGCAGGATGCAGATTGAGTGGCACTCAACTTAAAGTTAATACCCATACAATAATAGCAGATGGTGAGTCTGTTTTCTTTCTATAGGCAGACACTTAAACATCAGCCTGGTCTTTTTATTTGTGTTTGAGCAGGTGAACACAGCAGGTGCAAATTAGAAGCTCATTGAACAGCCTGACCTGCCTGCATAAGAATATACAACATGTCACATGACTCAGGACAGGAGAATTTCAATGCACATCTGTTGCCGATAAGGGTTGGTGTGATATTTTTGTTTCTTCTTAGCAGGACTGTGAGCGCGATCTCGTAAGTCAGTCGCCATCGTCCAATTGCTGCCCTTGAGGAAGCCTCGTTCAATAAGTATGTCATTACAGCTGTGTGACACTGGCCTTGGGCCTGACAGTTTACGATGAGCATGCACAGAATCTCACACGGCGTGCGGTCCAAGCGCAGCTCCGAATTGCCGACCGGCTGTCAGACGACTCCAGCAGAGACATGGCCCTGCGTGAACTCCATTGTTTATTGTTTTATAATGTAAACATGCAGGGAGAATAAAATCTTCAAAGAGGGCGGGATCAGTGCAGAGGTCTGATTTGTTGGGATGGGCGACTGTTTGGCGCTGTGTTTTGGGGTTTGTGCTAAGCAGCTTCTCCAACAAGGTGTTTGAAATTTCTTACAGCTCCAAATTAATGACCACAGCGTTAATAGCTGTACTCAGAATAAAAAAGCTGGAATTTTAATGCTTACTGACTGTCACAGATTGGCTGTAGAGGTACAACTACATATGCAACTGATGTATTTAAGGGTTATTGTTTGCTACCTGAATTTGATTTTTAAAGGCATTTTTAGCTTTATGAGGGACTGTTTTGTTTAGATTAAATACTTAAATTAAAAATAGGCCTTGAATAAAACATAATAAAAAAGTTTAACAGATTTAAAGAGTAATTACACTACAGGGCTTTTTATAAACATTTTTGTCACCTTCCGTAGTACCTTTTGCCCCACATTTTGCCTCTAATTATTTCCAATCCTATTAATTATTGCTAAAAAAGATTATTTATATATATTTACATTTATATGTATTCATATACTGCTTATTTATACTATCTGCCTTTGTGCAAAGTAAAGCCATTTATTAAAGCAGAGGCCATGCTTGCCTTTATTATAATAAAGATATTTGCTGGCACTGTTTCGGCTCAATTTGTTTTCTTCAGGTAATCTCACACACTTCAGGGATTTAGCCTTTCCGTTTGTCCTAGTCTGGCTTAACCCAATCTGGAGGTCACCAATGAATCAGAGCCATGTTTTACTCCTGCAGAAGGCCGCTAAAGGCAAAAAAAGGGGTTAAACTGGATTGAGTGGGAGCAGTTCAGTGTGAGTTCACAAGTTCACCTGTGTCACCATCATAAGTGATATGAGGCATTTATGCAGTTATTTGTGCACAGGCTTTGAGTAACAGCTCCAGGCATGCCATAAGCCAGATTAGTGTAAATTCATTATCCCAGGTGCTGAAAACAGGAACTTTTGATGTAATTTTTGTATTCGGAATAGGTGCTCTGGTTGGATGTTGATATTTCATCTGGAAAAGAACGTGATATTTTAGAATTTTATGCTTCTGTTTGGGATAAAGCCTCAAATTGTTGTAAACCCCTGCCTGGATCTCCAAAAATATAAAAAAATAAGATAACATTTTGACCAAATTTTTATGAATTATGTTTGATCATACTTGTGTGCTTTGGTTGTGAATATCGGCACGATTCGGCAATGGTGACCCTGTGCTGCAGAAAACCACAGCCATGATTGTATTCAGTATATGATTGTGAGTGTCATGGTGCATTTACACTAACATTTAAAACCAAGTGAGTAAACATGGTTAATATTGATTAACTTTAAAACAAAATTATGACCGGTTATGCTGTTTTGGCCCCGCCCGCAAGAATAGTTTCAAAGTGAGCCAAAGCAAGATCAGCTGTTGCATGCCATCAAGCAACACACACTAACAACCTGTTTGACACATCACAAACACAGACAAGCTGAGTGATAGTAACAGCAAAACACTCCAATGCTGTTAAGATAAGAAATATCAGCCTCTTGGAACGCCACTTGTCCAATTAAATTACAGGACCGGAACTAACTGCTGTATAACGCTTTTTATATTACCTGTCTGGTTTTAATCTTGCCAGTTTGATTCTCGCACAAAAGATTTATGGGTTGTCTTATATAATATACTGATCTAAACTTTGCTCAGGGTGGTAATAGAGATAATGACAGGTAAAGCTGACAGCAGGAAGGATCATTGCATCATTGTTGATGTTTCTCAAACTGTCACATCTGGTGTTGACCACCGAGGTATTAGATGAGATTATGTCTTCTTGACACTAGTGTTACAGTCAATGGTTGTTCATTGTCTGCTAGGATCCATCACACCCAGAGAAACAATATTCCTGTAGTCTTGAGCAAGTAACAAGTGATAAGTTAGTTTTTAATCGTTATGAGGAGCTTTATCTTTAAGATTTTAGAGAGTACATGCCAAACTTTTTTCTACATGTACAACTTTTTAAAGGGATAGTTCACTAGTTCAGGAATAGTTCAGGGATAATTCTTTCATCATTTACTCATTCTCGTGTCATTCCAAACCTGCATGACATCTTTTCTTTGCTTCTGAGGAACACAAACCAAGAGTAGTTATTTTGTAGTTTACACAGAATGTTTTTTAAAATGATCAAAACATGCTCATTTACATTGAGCCTGGTTATAAGAGTTTTCTTTCTCTTTTAAAGATTATGTTATGCAATAATCACCAAAAAATTTAAATTATTTCCATTTGGTCATTTGGTTTTCGTACTAGCACTGAGTTTGTTGAGTCATATGAATGTCTGAGTTTCGTGAATAATCTGTAATTAACCTATTTTATAGTACTCAGAAATGGGGCATGTTTGCTCAGAAAATAAAGGCAGTGACCTAGTTAAATTACAGGTGCATTTATGGAATTTGGAACTGGATTTTTGTTGTACTGGTTAAACTGGATGGTTGTAAGTGAATCGGGCACAGGTTTTTGTACTGAAAAAACACACGAAAAGCACTACTGTTTGAAGAATTTACCCCAGATTTTCAGCCACGTTTTAAAAACTGAGGCTGCAAGTGCTCTCTGCCCAAGGGAAAACATAACCTGTGGCATTGTCAACAGTAACAATACCTGTCTAGCCAGTTTGTCTATATTTTCTTCAAGTTTTTTTCCACTTTACCACATGTGAGTACTTGAGTGCTTGAATAAGTTGCAGCCAAGTGCAAATGTGTAGAAGGGAGGGTGTCAAATTCATAATTTACTTGTTTGTCAGTCTTCCCTGCCATACCTGCAGGGCATATGCTGACGTACTGAAGTATTTCTCTTTCCTCTGTGGTTGTGACATGGTACCAAAACCTGAACAGAAAAATAACCTGATGGATGGAAAGTCAGATGTTATGAACACCACAGAATAGAAGGAAATAACAGCAAAGGGAAAAAGAA